>CAUYRH010023583.1:0-26448 GCA_963574655.1 Perodicticus potto
TGAAAAAACAAGAGATTAACAAACAGTAAGAAATCATCTGACAGTATAAAACTCACTGGTAACAGTAAGTACAAAGACAGATATTAAAAAATTCTGTTACTATAATTACAGTGTGTAAATTACTCAGATTTTGAGTAAGAAGACTAAAATACAAACCTATTAATATGATAACTATGAGTTTTTAAGATATAGTATTATAAAGAAGTAAATAGAAATAACAAAAAGTCAAAAAGCAAGGGGAATGGAATTGAAGTGTAGAGATTTTTTTTTTAGATGTTTGTTTTTGTAATTAGAGTTAAGTTGTCACATATTTAAAATACTTGGTTATATTTTTTGTAGGCCTCATGGTGATCTCAAGTCAAAAACCCTACAACAAATTCATAATAAATAAAACTCAAGAAATTAAACCATACTACCAGAGAAAATCACTTTTACACATAGAAAGATAGGGAAAAGAAAGATGGAAATAGAGGATAACAAAACAACCAGAAATCAAATAAAAACATGGCAGCTGTAAGTTCTTACTTATCAAGAATAAAAATGGTTATAAAAAATATACTCTCCATCCTGAGCAGAAAAAACATAGTCGGAGAAATCACATTACCTTACATCAAATTATACTATAGAGATATAATAACTAAAACAGCATGGTACCAGCATGCAAACGTACATGTAGGCCAATGGAATAGAATAGAGAACTCAAAATTATATCTACACTTCTATAGTGAACTCATTTTCAATAAGGTGCCAAGTACATACACTAGGGTCTAGAAAGCAGTCTCCTCAATAAATAGTGGTGGGAAAAAATATCTATATGCAGAAGAATGAAACTAGACCCTTATATCTCACCATATACAAAAATCAAATCAAAATGTACTCAAGACATAAATATAAGACCTGAAATTACAAAATCACTAAAAGTAAACTTTGGGGGAATGCTTCCGGAATTGGAGTGGGAAAAAGTTTCTTGAGTAATATCTCAAAAGCACAGACAACTACAGCCTAAGTGTACAAATGGAATCAGATCAAGTTATAAAGCTTCTGCACAGCAAAGGAAAAAATCAACAAAGTAAAGAGACAACCCACAAAATTGGAGAAAATATTGAAAACTATCTGACAAGGATTTAATAACTGTAACATTGTATGAAAAACACAAATAACTCAATGGGGAAAAAAATATCCTCTAATCTGGCTAAAAATAGGGAAAGCATTCAAACAGATATTTCTCAAAGGAAGTCACACAAATGGCCAACAGATATGTGAAAAATGCTCCTCATTATTACTCATCAGAACAATGCAAATTAAAACTACAATGAGATAGCTCATCCCAGTTAAAATTAATTGTATTCAAAAGGGAATAAAAATGCTGATCAAAATGTGGAGAAAGGAGAACACTTATACACTGTTGGTGGGTATGTAAATTAGTACAATCAATATGAAACTAAAAACAGAATTACCTTTTATCCCAGCAATCCCACTGCTAGTTATATATCTAAATTAAAGAAAGTCAGTATAATAGAAAAACAACCACCTTCCCATGTTTATTGAATCACTATTTGCAAAAGCTAAAATATGGAATCAACCTAAGTGTCAATAGATGAATGGATAAAAAAAAATCTGGTACATAGACATACTGGAATATTATTCCACCAAGAAAAGAATGAAATCCTGTCATTTGTTACAATGTGGATAGAAGTGGAGGTCATTATTTTGAGTGAAATTGGTCAAGTACAGAAAAAGAAATTTTGCATGTTCTCATCCATATGTGGGAGCTAAAATTTAAAATAATAGATTTCATAAAGATAGAGAGTAGAATGATGGTTACCAGTGTCTGGCAAGGGTAGAGGGGACAGGGTGATAGTGCGGGGATAATGAATAGGTACAAAAATATAATTATATAGAATGAGCAAGATCTAATCTTTGGAGCACAGTAAGTCAACTATAAGCCAATAATTTTTGATACATAATATGTACCCCACAAATATATACAGCTATTATATACTCACAATAAATACAAATTTAAAATAACAACTAAAAGAAATTTACTGGTGTCACATGAGCCAATATATTTCCTCTTTAATCTTGAGTTAGGTCTCTGACATTTGTACTGGAGAAAAAGCATGAGTGATGCAGAGTTCAGGAAGCAGTAAATACCCTACCAGTTGGATTGAAAAGTCAGTGATTCTTATTATGAAGAAGCAAAATACTTGGTTAAATTAGATGTCAAGCACATGGTTTTGTTCTAAGAAATAGATAGCTATAAAAAACTTAGAAAGTGTTAATACCTTGGAGTTATTGCAGACATCAGCAATGGGTTGAAAAATTGAGACAACACATAATACCCTCTGAAAAATTACATGAGACATCACCACAGGTGTATTAATTTCTTTCTCAGAATGGTTTTATTGAGGTATAATTTTCCTATTATAAATCTCTCCATTTTAAGTGTGCATTTTGATGAGTTTCGACAGATTTATATAACTTAACTATGACAAAGATGTATAGTATTTCTGTTACTTCCCCAAATTCTCTTGTGATTTTGTAGTTATGTCACCCCATTTCAAGTCCCAGGCAAAAATTGACCTGCTTTATGTCATTATTGATTAGTTTTAGCCTGGTCTAGAATTCTTCAATAATGGAATCATGTAGGATGCTTCTTTTGTATCTAGCTTCTTTTGCACACTAATATTTTTAGGTTCCTTCAAGTTGCCATCTCTAGCATCATGTGTGCTTTTTTTGAAAAATACCACATATTGTTTTGCCATTCGTGTTAATGGATTTTAGGATTATTTCTGATTTGAGACTATTAGGGTGAAGGTGCTATAAATATTCTTCCACAAGTTTTGTTTTGTGTTGCTAACATGATTTTTCAGCATTCTTTTGTAGAAAATTTGAAATACATAGAAAAGTTGAAAATTTTACAAGATCCAGAATAGCTAATACAATATTGAAGGAGTATGATAAAGTCAAGGACTCCCACTACCTTAGTTCACAAATTGCTATAAAGCTATAGAAATCAAAATGGCATGGTATTAGTAAAAGATAGACAAATATGTTAATGAAACAAAACATTATCCTTAAAAATAAACCCACATAAAAATGGTCAACTAATCTTTGATAAAGTAGCCAAGGCCTACAATGATGAAGAGCTAGCCTTTTCAACCAGTGGTTCTGAAACGACTGGACAACCAAATGCAAACACATGAATCTAGACACAAACCTCACACCCTCCACATAGTTCTTTAAAATGGATCACAGACGTAAATGTAAAACCCCAAACGATAAAACTTCTAGACAATAACATACAAGGAAGTCTTTTCATAGATGACCTATAACTTGGCAATGACTTTTCACCTACAACACCAAATGTGTAACAAAGAAAGAAATGATAAACTAGTTTTCACTGTAATTAACAATTTCTGTCCCATGAAAAATTATCTCAAAAGAATGAAAACATAAGCCCTAGGTTGGAAGAAAATATTTGCAAAACATGGATCTAATAAAGGATTGTTATCCAAAATACATATACAAATTCAAACTCAACAATAAGGCACAAACAAATTGATTAAAAAATAGGCCAAAGACTTTAACAGATACCTTACTAAATAAAATATACCAAAATGCCAAATAAACATATGAAAAGATGTTTTAAAATCTGTTTCTATCATTATAATTTTTGCCTATTTTAAATGCTTTGAATTTTTATATTAATTTTAGATTCAACCTTGTATTATCTACACAAAACTGCACTGGAAATAGGTAAGATTGCTTTGAACGTATAGATTAATTTGGGAAGAATTTAAAATTTCAAATTATAGAGTTTTCCAATCTGCAACCATGACAAATCCTATAATTCTCCTTTTCATTTTTTATTATTTTGCAATTTTACTATTTTTACTTATTTATTTAAGATACACAATATAATGCTTTGGTATCTTTGTCTTGGCAAACACTGGGAGGTGATTATTACAGTCAAGGAAATTAGTATACCCATCATCTTATACAGTTGCCTTCCCATTTTGTGTGTGTGTGTGTGTTAAGAGTACCTAAAATCTACCCAAATTGCCAGTATGTGTATAATACGAGTACAATACCATTAACTGTAGTCTTTATGTTATACATCTTTGCATTAAATTCATTTGTCCTACTTACCTGGAAATTTGTACCTACAAATTCCTCCCCTCTCACCATCCCCAGTAACTACTATTTTACCTGTTTCTATGTATTATATTTTTCTTTTAATATTTCACATTTAAAATGAGATCATGCTATATTTTTCTTTTGTGTCTGACTGATTTCATTTTAGTGGTCTCTTGGTTCATCCGTGTGGTAAATAGTAGGAGCTTCTTTGTTTTAAGACAAGATAATATTTCATCTTATGTGTATATTATGTGTGTATATGTGCCATGATTTTTTTTACCCATGATCTTCATATACTGTGCCCCAGCTTTCCTGAGGTCTGGCTATGGCTCCATGACCATTTTTTTTAGAATAAATGAGTTAATAAACTCCTTCCTTTTGTGACTCATTATTTTTCTTGTTTTTCTGAGACCAGTCATAAGAAGCCTAATTAATATACTGATAATCTTTAGGCAATGCTGGAATCTTTTGAAATGTGTCAATGCCTATAAACACAATGATAAATCCAAGTGAAGCTTGCTAAAGTAAGGACATACCTGAAATGAAAAAGACTTACAGGAAGTACACGCTCAAGTGTTCTCAAATGTCTATTTTGGCATTTTGTGACTAATAGCAGCACAGTTTATGTCTGTTCCATACTAGGGAAAGGGAACTAGGGGAAAATGATACATACACAGTATTGGAAAAATAGATATTAAATCGTTAAGCTATTTTCTTTTAGTCAGGATGATGTATGTATGAAGTATATGCTTTCATTTAAGATTTTTGTTTTCACTTACCAAGTATCTTAACTGAACAATGACTTCCACTGTATGCTTGTCACTGATGACCAACAAATGACAATCAATATTGTCACATTATCAGCGAGTAAAGAGGAACATTTTAATTTTTTCTCTATAGATGGTCTCTGTGACGTGATTTTTTGTTTGACTTTACAAAGATGTGGAAGGGATAAATTACCCTTTCCCCACAGTGGACAGCCCCAGCGAGCCTCAAATGCAGGAGCACAAGTATAAACAGCCAACATTTGTTAGTTAAGTTCCCCGAAACCGCTATACCTGCTAACTCATCAAGTGTTAACACCCCTGTGCATTCTACCAGCTGTACCTGGGCCTCATCTGTCAAGAGAGAGCTAATGACCCTGAGATCCTAATCATTGAGCAGTTAATTTTAGTTCAATGCTTTAAACATTCCCTAGGCCCGGTGTGCTTCTAATAGTAGTAACTATTCATAAAACTCGTCTACTTTTCACTTTCAATATAGTATTTACTAAATTATTTGAGATATTTTACACTTAAGTACAAATTAGCCTATAATTTGTACCATATAAATTAGCCTATGTTCAATGACTTTGCCCAGTTGTACGCTAATGTAAGTTTTCTGAGCATGTTCTATGCATGCTCATCTAAGGATGTTTGGTAGGTTATGGATTTTAAATGCGTCTTTGGCTTATAGCAATTTCAACATACAATGGATTTAATGGTATGTAACTTGATCATAAATCAAGTAGCACCAGTACTCCTTTGATCCTTTATGCATCCTGAGAGAAATGTCAAAATAATAATGATAAAAAGTGGCTACTTCCCTTATTACAATTTTGAACAGAAATATGCATTAGAAATTAAATCAGTACACTTTTATGATAATGAACTTCATATGGTGAGGAGAACCCATAAAATACAACACAAAACATGGTATTAACAAGCCTGGTGTTTCTGCCTGGTCTTTTTCCTGAAGATATTAAACATGTGAAATAAGAAGAGCCTCTGATAAGGTTTTGAAGCACACCTTAAATTAAATTTGTAATTTTATAGCATTTCCATCCCTCTGGGATTATCTTTGAGTTTTTGCACTAGTCAGTGGTAGTTCAAAATGATGCACAATACTCTGGTGAAATTTATGCTGCTTTATCTGAAACTCTAACGGATCTAGTCAGCCAGGTGGCTCAATCAGAATTTAGTTTTACTTCAGAAAGAAAACAAATGTGGATTTTCAGAGGTTGTGATCAGAGCTTATGATGAAAGATAGTGATTCTATAAAAAAGGTTAGAAAGAATGTATGTGCATGTGATATGTGTAATAGAAATAAATAAAAAAATAAAGAAGAAGGAAATGTGTAATAGAAATAAATAAAAATAAATGAAAAGAAGAAGGAAAAAAGAAGGACATGTGTAATAGAAATAAATAAAAAATAAATAAAAAGACGAAGGAAAAACTGAAAAAAATAGATTTTCTCTGCATTTACAACAGTGTCCAGCATTGGCTATAAATTCATTTTATTAATTTTCTACTTATCTATATTTTAAGATGTTTTATTTTTGATTTAAAATGGACACGAGCACATAATTTCACAAGTTTAGTATAGAGATACAAAGCATTAGATCTAGTTCTTTTCCCAATCTCTCCATCTTGAATTCCTTTTTTTTTTTTACTTTTCTTATAATGACACTTACAAGACCCCTATCAGAAATCAGAAGAAATATTTGTGGTATTCACACCATTTATAGTTAATATAATTATTGAAATGTTTCAGTTTAAATCTATCTTCTTGCTAGTTGTTCTCTATATCTTTCCTCTTAGTTATAATTTTTTCTTTTTCTGCCTTCTTTTGGTTTGTGCATTTTTAATTAGTCCTTTTTGTGTATTTTGCTGGCTCATTAGCTATAATTACCATTTTTTGTAATTGCTTTAAGGTTTATAGTACAATAATCTCTCTTCATCCATGGTTTCAATTACTCATAGTACTTATGGTCCAAAATATTAAATAGAAATATTCAGATTTTAAACTGTGTACTATCCTGAGTCATTTGTGAATGTTGTAGGGATAAATGCTACCTGCTCGCTAGTCACTTAGTAGCCATCTTGGTTATCATCTGGGAGATCACAGGAAAAACAAGGGTAAGTAATAAGATTTTAAGAGAGAGACAAAGAGCTAGACACCCTATTCACACAACTTTTATTGTAATACATTACTATAATCATTTTGTTTTATTATTATTATTATTACTCTCTTACCTTGACTAATCTATAGATTAAACTTTATTATGAGTATGTATGTATGTGTGGGAAAAGAATGTATGGTGTATATATAGGATTCAGCATTATTCGTGTTTCCAAAAACCCACTGGAGGTCTTAGAATATATTTCTCCATAAGGGAGTTCTCCATAATGTATTCCCCCTGGGGGGACTACTGTACACATCTTTAACTCACGGTAGACTTTCCTAAGGTGATTTATGTCATTTCACACAAATTATGAAAATTTTATGACAGCATATTTCCATATCTCCTCTCCTGGTTTTTATTAAAGATATATTTTGTAATATATATTTAATTAAAATCTATGTTACAAAATTTTCAATATGTTATTATTTATATTTAAATAATAATATTTTTAAATGATAACAAATGTATATGTTTACCTATGTAGTTAATTCTTCTTACTCTTCATTTCTTTACATATAACCAAATTTCCGTCTGGTATATATTTCTTTGCCTGAATGACTTCATTTAACATTTCTTTTAGTTCAAGCATATTGATGAAGAACAATTTCAGCTTTTTTTTGTCTAAAAAGTCTGTCTTTCCTCTTCCAGGTGAAATATATTTTCACTGGGCATACAATTTCAGGTTGATAATAATTGTTTGCTCTTGGTATTTTCAACATACTGCTCAATTGTCTTCTAGCTTACATTATTTTCAAGAAAGATTCCATCATTATTTTCTTGTTTTCTCTTTTTATAATGTGATCTTTCTCTCTGGCTGCTTTTAAGATCTTAAAAATCTTAAAAGATTTTATTCATTTTGATCATTATGTCCCTTGGTGTGGTTTTCTTCATGTCTTTGTGTTTGCATTTTTTTCCACTTGTTGGATATGTGTATTTGTAATTATTTTGAACATTATTTGTTCACTTTTTGTCTCCTTGTATCTTTTCTCTCCTTTGGAGATGCCAATTATGTACATAGTAAGTCCCTTTAGCTGTTCCACAGTTCAATAATGCTCTTCTAAATCTTATTTTATAACCATTTTTCACTCTTTTTTTCTGAGAAGAAAGAGAAATTTATTACTTTTGATAATTTCCATTACTCTTTTATACTTTACCAGTGTTGAAGGATAAATGAAGAAAAAATCTGTGTGCGCATTTTAGACTGGGTTGTAGTATTAGAAAAATTTGATAAAGCTTTTTGGGGGGTGCTTAATCTAAAGTCAGCTGTTAGAGGAACCACTTTTTCTCCCAGAAACAGTTCCTCCTTAATAAAGCTGCTATGTTCAGTCGACTGGAAGCAGCCAATGATAATGTGATCTGGTTAAAAATGTAACGCTTTATTTCACAATGAAGCACCTGGAGCTCTGGTTAGTCATGACTGCCCACAGATACCACATATATTTTAGCCCTTCTGAAATGACTCTCCTACTGTTCCAGAAGTGAGGAAATAAGTAGATACATTGTGGATAATACAGGGTGTTGTCAATATTAAAAAAAAATTAAGCCATAGAAAGGAAGAAGTATAGATTGTATTCTTATTGGATTTGCAGTAATAATTAAGAACTCATATTTTAAAATAAGTATTCATATAAATATAAAAATACATACACATATGTATGCATGTGAAATACGCATAAACATAGAGGCACATTACACCATGTTCACACCCCCCCCATATGTTTTCTGGAAACATAAAGTATCCCTAGCACAGTGATCTTGTTTTATGAGTATTGTTTTTGACTCAAAAGAACATGTCTGCTTGGGTAATTCATTTACTATAGGACTTGGGGTGGGAACATTCAATAGGAACCTGGAATATGTTGTTGGGCTAGAAGTATGGAAGTATCAAATAATTATATATATTATATATGTGAATATGTATCCATATACATGCATTTAATATATATAAAACTCATGAATACATATGTGCTATGCATATATAAGTATATACATAATACATAGGATGGACATAATGTTAAATTGCACATGAATATTATGTCTACTGTGCATTTTATACATTATATGCAATTCACACACAATATGTATTTTATATACACTCAAAGAGCTAGGTTAATGGGGCTCCCACTAGGAAAATCTATGAGAGAACAAATTGAAATAAATAATGATAATAACAGTAATGGATTGTGACCCACTGAATAAGTATGTGTCCATACTCATTTTATTAAATAATAATTAACATAAATGTAGCAGGGATAAGGAATCTCATCTTGAAAGTATAAAAACAATAATTAAATGTAGGAGAAATAAAGGGTTAGGAAACCATCATTTGACAACCATCACAATAATACCTGATTTATATAAAATCACCAAAGAACTATGGGTGTAAGATGGGTGAGTATTAGGATGTTGCCCAATATTAAAGTGCCACATTTTGACATATACAATGTACATTTTTTTGCCCATTTTGGGGTGGGGGGAATGAGGATGCACATTACACAAAGGCAGTAGGGCTTGGGAGAGTGGTAGGGGGTTGGGGAGCCTGGGGGAGTTGGAACCCAGTGCCACCTTGCCCTGGAGCCTCGACCTGCCAGGCATACAAGGGGTAGGAGGGGTTCTAGTTCAGAGGATCCAGGATCTGATGGGAGTGAGCCAGCCCAGTCAAGGGCAGAAGCCAGGGGCCTAGCTGCCCAGAGGGGACCAGGAACCCTGCTCAGGCTTCACAGACACACGGGGCTGCCCATTGGCCAATGATCTCAGAAGCTCCCCCTGCTGGCCAAACACAGCCTTCTCAGCTGTGGCCCTTGATGCTAGGAGGGTAGAATTTTCCCTGACGAGGGAAGAGAAAGGCTTCAGAGAGCAGGTTGCTTTGGAGGGCTGTGGGATCTCGATGTTTATCCCCAAGGAGTGTCAATCCTCCCCGAATGTGTCTCTTCCAAAAGAGAGCCAGCCACTTTCATAAGGGGCATTTTCTCAATAGTTTGGACCAAAAATGTGGGTGCACATTGTATACGAGATCACATTACACACGACAAAATAGATATATCTTCACAAAATGATCATTTATTCTAACGAAAAACATGTAATTTTTCTGTAGGGAGACTGGTGGAAGCCTCACGTACCAAGTGATCAAAATTGACCTCAGTGCAACGGGTCAAATTGAAACCGTGTGTTGCCTGACAGGACGCAATGAGAAAAACATGACTTCTGTGACGTTTCTGCCAAAGATAAGCGATCTGAATCTATTGATAAGGATCAATGGACAAATTAAATTGAGGGACACATTAAAAGGACTTGCCTACAGTACTCAATTATGACAAAGTCATAAAAGACAAAATAATACCCAATCACACTTAAATAATAGTGGAGAGAGAGGGCAACCTTGTCTGGTTCCAGTTCTAAATGGAAAAGCTTTCAGTTTTACTTCATTCAGTAAAATATTAGCTGTGGGTTTCTCATAGATGGTCTTGATCAGTTTAAGAAATGTGCCACCTATGCCTATACTCTTTAGTGTTCTAATTGGTAAAGGATGTGGATTTTATTGAATGCTTTTTCTGCATCTATTGAGAGAATCATATGGTCTTTGTCTTTGCTTCTGTTAATATAGTGGACAACGTTTATAGACTTGCGTATGTTAAACCAGCCTTGCATCCCTGGGATGAAAACTACTTGATCATGGTGTATGACTTGATTTTTCTGAGAATTTTTGCATCTATATTCATGAGTGAAATTGGTCAGAAGTTCTCTTTTTTAGTTGGATCTTTTCCTGGTTTTGGTATCAGGGATGTTTGCTTCGTAAAACGTGTTGGGGAAGATTCCTTCCTCCTCAATTTTTTGGAATAATTTCTTCAGTATAGGAATAAGCTCTCCTTTGAAGGTTTGATAGAATTCTAGTGTGAAGCCATCCAGTTTAGGGCATTTTTTTGTTGAGAGATTTTTTTTATTGTTTCTTTGATCTCAGTGGTTGATCTGTTCAGGAGATCTATTTCTTTCTGACTAAGTATAAGGAGAGGGTATAATTCCAAATATTGATCCATTTCCTTCACATTGTCAAATTTGTGAGCATAGGGTTTCTGGTAGTATTCAGAGAAAATCTCTTGTATCTCTGTGGCATCAGTGGTTATTTCCCCTTTATCATTTCTGATAGAGGTTGCTAGAGATTTTGCTTTTCTATTTCCAGTTAGTCTGGCAAAAGATTTACCTACTTTATATTTTCAAAAAAACAATTCCTTGTTTTGTTAATTTTCTGAATGATTCTTTTGTTTTCAATTTCATTAATCTCTGATTTAACTTTGGATATTTCTTTTCTTCTGCACAGTTAGAAATAAAAGGAAGTTAAACACTAAAATTGAATGTAATACATGATTCAAATTTTATTTTATTGTAAAGAAAATTACTTCTATAATTGCAGAAACTGAATAAGATTTACAGATTAGATACCAATATTGCCTCATTTTTAATATTTCTGATATTTGTAATTGAATTGTAGTGATTTAGGGGAATATGTTTGTTTTTTAGGAAAAAACAAGGTGATATATTTAGGGTAGCAGGGTATCATACTTGCTACTTAATCTCCAATGGCTTAAAACCATTAGAAACAGAAAGTGAGAGATACTAACAAAGGACATATGATAAAATATTAACAGTGGGAGATGCTGAGTGTATAATCCCTGTATTATTCTTATAACTTTCTGTAAATTTGAAATTAAGCTAAAATACAAGCATTTTCAAAAAGTTAAACTAAAGGGCTATATGCTTTAAATTAACCAAATGACATTTGAATTCCCATAGGAAAATTTTGTTCTATAAGATTGGAAACAGAAGCTTTATACATAGACACAGAAAAAGAAAGAGTCATAGTTGAATCACTTTAGGTCCTTGCAATTTTTTGACCATACCATATGCTTATCTGTGTGCTCAGATTGTTATTCTAGGATGTGGGCATGGTGGGTGCAGATCCCAACATTTGCTTTCCATTTAGAAGCATTTTGATCTGAGAGACATACCAATGGGCTGGCTATTCATTGGCTCGATGAAAATGACTTATAAAAAGACAATGTTTGAGAAGTTGTTAAGACCAGTTAAGTTTTCGCTAGTGAGATTGTAATATGAATTATAGAAGTTGCTTTTGAATAAGAACTTTCTTTTTTTATTGTTTGGGATTCTTTGAGGGTATAAACAATTAGGTTACACGGATTGCATTTGTTAGGTAAAGTCCCCGCTTATAATTGTGCCCCATCCCCAAGAGGTGTGCCATGAAACATGACCCCCTCACCCCCTCTCTCATCCCTTCTCCCTCCTCCTCTCCCCTTTCTCACACACCCCCAGACTCCCCAACTCTCGACTTTCCCCCTCACCCCCCACTCCCCACTAGATCAATGGTCTTCATATTAGTTGAGTAGATTGGATTCTTTCTTCTCCATTCTTGTGATGCTTTACTAAAAAGAATGTGTTCCAGCTCATTCCAGGTTAATACAAAAGATGTAAAGTCTCCATCTTGTTTAAAGGCTAAATAAGAACTTTAAAAACAAAACAAAACAATTTTAGGGACAGTCACGGTGGCTCATGCTTGTAATCCTAGCACTCTGAGAGGCCGAAGTGGGTGAATTGCCTGAGTTCGGAGGTTGGAGACCAGCCTGAGCAAGAGCAAGATCCTGCCTCTAAATATAGCCGGTTTGTGGCAGGTGCCTGTAGCCCCAGCTAGTTGGGTGGCTAAGGCAAAAGAATTGCTTGAGCCCAAGAGCGTGAGGTTGCTGTGAGCTATGAGGATATAGCTCTCTACTGAGGGTGACAAAGTGAGACTCTGTCTCAAAAAAACAAAACAAAAACATTTTATTGGAAAATTAATTTCTGGAAAAATATTTTTCTGGAAAATGATGCCTTATTTTACATTTTAATGAAAATTTATGTGTATTCCCTTTAAGTATACATGTCACTGAGAAAAAAGGAAACTTGAATTTTTTATGGGGAAGCAATAAGAGAAATATCCAGTCATATTCCATGTACTAATTACTTATATTTACTGTATGTTTCTAGACTCTCGACTACTAGAAAAAATACTTCAAAATAACTGATAACTCATTGAAAAATGTTTAAAATGGTTACTTTAAAAGTGTCTTATATTTGTTATCTCGTTAAAATAGCCTGAAAGCTGAAAGTGTTAGAACCTTTCTAGGTTGAAAAGAATTATACCTTGCTTTTTGTTTTTTACTAAAGAAATTTTGCAGGACAGTATATCATATCGATACAAGGCAAGAGTTAAATTGTAAATTCATGTAAACATTTGCGTGAAGATCAGTTATATGCTAGAATTATATAAGCCTGTAGTTTATTCCTTGACAAACAATGTTAAGAACTTTTCAAGCCGGCTGTGTCCCTTTGCTTTCTTGTGGCTCAGCAAATTAAGAGATAAGCTTTTGGGGGAATTAACTGCATTGATTTCAGTTCTAATTTAAAATTGTCTATTAGATAGCTCTCCAGAGTACTGATGTTTGTGTCAAATTCTGTGTTCTGATTTTCATTTGACCAAATGCCATCAGCATAATTGTGCTTTCAACAGATAAGATATGAGAAAGAGGAGGTTGGGGATAACAATACTGAGTTGTGTTGATTAATTAGTTTGATATTTCTGCATAGAAATTCAAATATGGAGATGAATATGTCTATTTTCAATGGAAGAGAGACATCAGGGCTAGAGATAGAGATCCCGTATCCACTTGTTCATTCATTGATTAAATACATTTACTTTTATTTATTGTTTCTTATGTACCAAAACTTCTCTGCATGTTATAACTACAAAGGCTGACATATAAAGCCAATGAGTATAAGAAATTTCCAAAGAAACGACCATGTTGGAAGAAAGGAAGGGAGAATAGGACCACGGACTAATCTCTGTAATGTGACTACACATAATAACATTTGGGTCAATATGGAACCCCATATAGGACAGTTCCCATAAGATTTTAATACCATATTATTACTGTAGCTTTTCTATGTTTAACTACATTTAAATACACAAATACTAACTCTGTGTTCCAACTTTCTCTAGTACTCAGTTCAGTGACAGTGCTGTATGGGTTTATAGCCTAGGAGCCAACAGCGATACCGTATTGCCTATGTGTGTATTAGGCTACTCAGTCTAGGTGTGTGTAAGTACACACTTGTGATGTTTGCATAATAATGAACTTGCCTAATGTCGTATTCTCTGAATATTTCCTGATTGTGAAGTGATGCATGATTGCATACCTAAGATTTGAATAAAGAAGAAAAGGGCCCTAGATGGTTTTGGAGCACTCTCAGAGAAACAGAGACAGACAAAGAAGAAATAAAGGAAACAATAATAACAATGAACCCCTCTCTACCACAGAAATCTTAAGTGTGATTCCAACACAGCATCAAATGCTTTACAGAGTCCTATAGTGATTGAACAGTTGGGGCTGTAAGAAAAAGCTGTATCTTTGCCAAATAGCAGTAGTTCAATAATGAGTTTTATAAACTTAGCAGAGTGCTGGGAACCAGAGTGAAGTTTCAAACACTTAAGGATGGAAAACACTGGGATACACAGGGAACTGAGGATAAGTTATTCTTTAAAAGAGCTTGGCTTTGGTGGGACCTCACATAGAATATTGCATAATGTCTGTGCCAGTTTGTCTTCACACCAATGGCGCATTGAGATTCACTTTTCTAAGTCAAGTATGCCAGATAGAGAAACAAAAACATTGCATTGTCTTAGTATATGGATTCAAAAGCTGAATTCACAAAAGCAGAGAAGAGTGGTGGTTCCCAGGGGCTGTGGTGGGAGTAGGGGTGAGGACAATGAGTTATTAGCCAATGTACCAAGTTATACAGGATGAAGAAGTTTCAGAGAGTTTTGTACAGCATTTGTATCATGTGTTTGTAATTTTCTAAAAGAGTCGATCTTAAGTGTTCTCACCTCTTCCTCAAAAGAGTGGAAACAAAACCAGACGCAAAAGGTGGGAAAGCATTCAGATTACTGGTAGATTCCAAATAAATCTAAAGCTAGATAGAAATGTACCAGACACAATGGCCAGAGTTTGGAACAGGTACAGACTTAAGAAAGGCTCTGAGTACTGGGTATCACCATCCAGGAACAGATTCAGAAGGCAACTTTAAGAAGCACTGAAAACCAAACCCTTGCCTCATTCCATTATTTTTTATATATATCCATTATAAGGATTGAAGGAAACCCCTAGAAGGTTGATCTGAAGACAATGGCTGTGGTAAGATCACAAATGTGAAGAGAAAGGAGGTTCCTGCTGAGAAGACTAGAAGAGGTTATTTGTACCCTAGAAGAATATTATACACTGGCTCATTTAATAACCTATCGAGTTATGTTTGCAGATTTTTTGAGTTTATCTTTCAACCCATGCTACACTGGATCAGGGTTCAGAGGTTTTGGAGTAGACATAAACTCAACTTGTTTAATAAGATCTTACTTTCTCACACTTTCCTTTAAAATATATATGAAAACTTCTTTGGTTAGGTATGATAATTAAATTGAACACAGTGATATGTGTACTGTGTGCATGTAAGGCAAAACATGTGAATGTATATAATTTTGTATAAAAATTTAAAAATTAAAGATATTTAGTAAGGAAGGAAAGGAGAAAGTTGACAGTAGCTTAAGAGGGAGAGATTAGTGGAAGGAAGGTGGGAAATTGATTTAACTAGAAAGGCTTATGAGGAATCTCTTACTATGGCAGCTGTTCGATGTATTTGTTGCTTCCCAATTTAGAGTGAAGTAAAATGTACTTTAAGAGAAAACTGGGAAATTTGGTGGGATATAAGGATTTATCACTTATAATGCTCAAAATGTAATCTGGACAGACCTGTTCAAGGGAAAAACATAATATGATCGTTAAAATATTAGGATTTCTATCATCAAAGGATACAAGAAGACAATTATGAGAAGATATTCAACTTATGTATCTGGTAAGAGTGTAATATAAATAAGACCCCAAATCATTAAGAATTAGATTTAAAAGCCAATAGGAAAGCATGAAAGATGTAAGCAGATATTTCATAGTAGACAAAACATTAATGGCATGTAAATATACAAAAGATGACTGAATAATCAAAAAACTGCAAAGTAAGGTCAAAATAATATACATGTACCAATTCCACAGGACTACCAAAATTTAAAAAGCCTGATAATACCAATTTTGGTCAAATATTGTAGCAATAGTAATGCTTATCTACTAGTCTTGGGAGGATAAATTAACACAATTACTTTGGAAGCAATACCTAGCAAAATTGGAGGTGCACATACATAAAACCTGGCAATGCTATTGCAAGGTCTAAAATTGAGAACCTTTTCCAAATGTGCACCAGGAGATATTAAAAAAACATTCTTAGTGCTTTGCTTGGAATTACAGGAAAAATGAAAGCAACTTTAATGTTTACAAGCGGGGAATGATAAAGTAAATTATGGTATGCTAGAATATAATATGAAGCACAGCAATACACATTAAGAAGTCTTGCACTCAGAAGAGTAATGCTAAATGAATAAAGCAATTAGGTAAAGAAAAATGTACAGTATTATTCCATTTCTCTAAGTTCCAAGTTATAAAAATATTTTTTTAGAAATGCATACACATAGTTTGTAAATGTATAAAGTGACATGAGGGAACAATAAACTCTTAATTTAGAGGAACAGTCAACTCTGCATAAGGAGAAATGGAAATATCATAGGATGGAACATAAAAGAATCGCAAATGTATTGTCCGTAGTCTATTCCCTAATCTCTATGGTAGACACTTGGTTATTATTTATGTGATATTTTATAAAATCTTCACAGGTATAATATGGTGTTTAATATTTAATAGAATTAATTTTTAAGATACAATAATAGAGAAATCCAGACCATATCTGTAGGTCTCCATTAATTGCAGTATAAGTCTTCTAGAAAGATGCTATCTTCCCTATACAGATTACTCTCACCCTTTCGAATGACTCTCAAGGACACACTTCTGTCATAATAATATTTTCCTGAATGCTTTCTTTTCTGCTTGAGACACCATTTAGATGCAGATAAAACACGGAAAAAGAATACTAGACATTTACGAGCATAAAACTTACTGAAGGCTCTACGTGTAGTATAATATGATACACATTTAGTATTAAATTGGAAAATCTGGGTTTGAATATCAGTTCTCACAGTATCTGGTGGTCGTATTCGCAGGGAACTCTTTCTCTTTCTTTCTTTTTTTTTTTCCAGTTTGCCAATGTCTACAACAGGGATCACAGGAGTAGCCACACAAGACTGTAGTTTTGCTTTTGGGAAGCAGTAGCCACCAGTCGGGAAGGGGAAAGAAGAGAATACATATTAAATACGGAAAACACAGTTCCTGAGGATAGATGGCCAGCTCTTTTTTAATAAACTCATGATAAAAAACTAAAATGTTTTGCTTATACAATTAACACTATACTTGTGGCCTTGAATTTTAAAACATACCATGTGATAGGAGAGAGATGAGAATGAACAATTCCTAGAGAACTTTGAAAATAGTGACTCACTTGTGGCACTGTAAACACATTTAGCATTAAACACTAAAATAATTATTCAATTAAAAATATTGTGTACATTTGTTATTTTCTGTTAACTGAAATTATCAGTTTCTGTCACTGAGAAAATAAAAGGAAGTTTAGGTTTGCTGAAGAAAATTATGTATTTGGCTTATTTAATCTACGTCCAATATGAGAACTAGGATACATATAGCATATTTTTTGAAGTTAGTAAATATACTTTTTAGAAAGTATAATACATGTAAAAGGCAATATTTTATTGTGAAAGAGAAAGAATATACAATATAAATTTAGAAATAACACTTATGCAGAAAATAATGAAATTAGAGTTTCTTATTTGGCTAATGCCCTGTTTTACAAAACTATTGCAAGAATGGAAAACTTTCTTAAAATAAGACCTTATTGGGTGGCACCTGTGGCTCAAGGAGTAGGGCGCCAGCCCCATATGCTGGAGGTGGTAGGTTCAAACCTGGCCCCGGCCAAAAAAAAAAGTGGGAAATAGGAGTGCCTCCTCTCCACAGCTCCCCACACCTCCCAACCATGTTTGTTGAATATCATCTCATAAACTTGAAAAACCAAGATAATGATATTACTTCTCTAGGATTTTCTCTTGTTCAAAATGCTGTGACTCCCTGTAAAGAGTATGTCACTGGGTCCAAACATAGCTAGGCTGTTTCCTTACTAACCTGAAATGGATAAAAATCTCCAAGAAAAAATTGTACTGAAAATATAGGTCAGAAAGTTGAGAGTTTGATGGGTCAGTTTTGACTGCAGATCATAGCTCAAGAAAATAATACTTGGTTTCTCTACTAGAAGGATGCCTTAGCACCTTGTGAAGCAGAATAGTGACACCAGCTGAGCGCTACAGGAAAGTGATAATAAAACTGAGATGAAGAGGTATCAAAATATAACCTGCCCTCCTTTGGAAAATGAAGCCTGCCTGGACATGAACCTATAATTACACAGTCTTGGCTCTCCTAATTTTTGAATACTATGTGTTTCTATCAGTTAAAGACTTTCAGTGTGTACCCTTTAAAAGTTTGCATATTTATCTATGCATTATATTAATGTACTGTATTACTAGAAGTTTCACAATCTAAAACAAAACAGAACGTTATAAAGGATGAAATAAGAGTATATATAAGCAAATGGTAAATGTTTTTCTTCCATAATTGTTTATGTTCATGTTTAGTGTCTTTATGTCATATTGATTTTGTACCCTTAGTCCTTGCAACAACTGTAATAGGAATAGCTTGGCACAGTCAATTTCTGTTTGATCTCTTAAGATAAATTCCACATGAAATTAGAGTAGGAAGATTATAGATGTATAAATGACATTTTAGAACAATAGTGGTGACAGGTCGTGCATATCTGGTTCTAAAATTGGACGATATATTTTAGTTGGAGATCCAAGGTCTTATAATTTTAAAAAAGTCTTGAAAGTTGATTTAAACTGAGTCAATTGAACTAGGTTGTCCTTAATTTTTTATTTTATTTTAGTGTATCTTAGTTCTCCTCAGAAATCATCTTTTGCGATAACTTAAACTCAAATTAGACATGCTTCAATGGGATGAACATGAGTTGAAAGCAGTTGATAACTATATAATACTCATTAATATCATTTTGTTTCTTGAGCATTAAATGAGTAGGAAGTATAAAAATTAAATATTCTTTCTCTGTTCTTGCTATGTGTAACCAAAAAAGCAGAACTTCTGAAATAAGAAACTATTGCTCCTCTCTCTTGCAGGAAATATCATCTCTTTGAAATGAAGTAAAGGTCAAGTCATATGAACAGTGCCCTGAAGTCTCCAACCTTTATTAAAAAGCTCTCAAGCCTCATTTGGTCACTCTTTCCTTATTAACCTCTCTGAGGCTAATATTACATTAATATTACAACCTTTAATACCCGTAAGATTGTGGGACACAGATGTCCAAGGAAATGGTGATTTTGCTACATTTTTAAAGAGGACAATAACATCTTTCCTTTTATTGTTCATGTTTTGTACCACCTTTTGCTCACACAAGTTGTGTTACTTATTGAAAGTTAAACCTTTCTAGCTATTCATAGAACGTGTGATCCACCTCCTAAATTTGAATTGTATTTTAACAGTATATTTATGTCAGAAGATGAGAATGACATTCGGGTTTGGATTAAGAAAATGTTCTTCCAGAAGAAAATCCAAGCAGAGCTTAAATAAACAAATAAGATAACCAGGTTAACAGATTGCTGAATCAAAAAGGATGTAAAACAATACAGCTATCTAATTCATCTAACCAAATTAATTTTTCTTAGATTCCCTCAAATGTCCATGTTTCTTTGCTGGTAAGTACATGGTGAATTTGTTTGGTCTGTTATAGTGTTTTGGAGACTTAGCATTTTGAAAGCTGGTGTGACAAGGTTATTGGGAGACGCAGTCATCACTTCAATAACTGAGATCTTATCCATGCTATTCAAAAGACCTGTTCTGTTCAAAACAGAACGGAAGGTTAACAATCCTAATATTTAGGATTTCTTGAGTTCCAGCTGTCATGCCTAGTCTAACGATCATCCTATTAAATATTCCCACTCACTGTCCTGTGAGTCAGGGGCTATCATTTCCCTTCCTTAAAATGAAAAAATCCAGTTTTGAAAACATAACTTGCCTAAATTTACACATCTAATTGATATTAAAACAATGAAAGTTAGTCCTATTATCAAGCTAATTCAGTTAATGTCTCCAAATATACCAAAATGGTTACAAAAACTCAGCTTTTGTGGTTGCATGTACATTTTCAATTATGTTTAAAAGACTCCTTTGAAAGTACAGATTAAAAAACTATATAATGCCACCTGTTTTTGCTTCTGATGAATTAGAAAAAAACACATGGTCTAGACTATTAATTTTTTACCTTCTACAGATGGAAAAAAATATCTGGACATCAATGTGGAGACTAACAACAAAGTAGTCAGAGAAATAGAGGTGTGGCTTTTCCTTTAGGTAAACCACTTGTGTCTGCACCATACTATGCATCTAAATGCTTTAATGTATTAGAATAATTGCTTTAAAGTCTATATGAATTATTGTTTTTCCTGAGTAGAATGTATAAGTATATGTACTTCTTGATTATATTTCACATAGAGTAGATGATTAATATCATGTTTTAGGAAAGTGTATTAATTCATTTCTATTCCCAGTCATATGTAGTTATGACTGGTGAATACCAGCAAAGAACTACTAACTTATTCTATTGTTACGAACTATAATATGGTATTTCCACACATTTGACATTCTTCAAATGTTTAGTAAATGGATGAATTAAATATTACTAATTTGAATATTAAAATATTTTTCTTCCTTGAATATGTCATCAGTTGTCACTTCTGCTTGGCTTTAACTAACCTCACTATTCTCTCTGTTGGAAATTCTACTTTTCTTTTGACATTAGGAAAAAAATTTCTTTCTGGGGGCAGACTTTCCACTAATTCCTCTTACCATATCCCCTAATTATTCATTTATTTCTTTTTTTCTTTTTGAGGCAGCATCTCTTTGTGTCGTCCCAGCTGCAGGACAGTTATATCATCATAGTTCACTACAACCTCAGATTCCTAGGCTCAAGGGATCCTCCTACCTCAGCCTCCCACCCTCACTCTCCAGCTAAATTCAATTCGATATTGTTGTGTGACTTATATTTATAATTAAAAAAGTTTCCCAGGTGTTTGTTTTATGAGTTTTCTAGCATGACATAATTTACATTAATAATTTAACTTAATAGAAGTATTATCTGATATGTAATATTCTATACATGACTTATTATGCATACTCATCATGTTTGTGGTTCAGGTCATACACATACAAAATATCACAGAGTAAGCTTAATCTTTAAAGCTATTTATTTTATTTAAAATAATTTCCACAGTTTTTCAAGACTGAACTATAATGTGAGAACTAAGAGTATCTTTGCTTTCCTGATCATATATATATATATTTTTTTTTTTGTAGAGATAGAGTCTCACTCTATCACCCTCCGTAGAGTGCAGTGGAGTCACAGCTCACAGCAACCTCCACCTCTTAGGCTTAAGCGATTCTCTTGCCTCAGCCTCCCAGGTAGCTGGGACTACAGGCGCCCGCCATAGCGCCCGGCTAGCTTTTCTGATCCTATTAAGTGGACTTTTACCGTCCCTTATTTGTACTAACCTTTGTTTTCTGAAACCTATATAATATACAAGGTCCACAGTTGTGTTTTCCTTTTAGGCTAGATCTTTTGCAGGGAGCACTGTGAGTAGTAATATATCACTATAACCCAATTTTGGTTACATTGTGATCGCTACTCCCACCATTACACGATGAGGAAATATTTATGGAATATCTGCTGGGAAGAGACAATGAAAAGAGGCCGAAAGGGGGATGGGAGGGAAGACTGGCCTGCCAAACAAGGAAATCTGGAGGGTCCATAGAAACATTACCCGGACTCTGTGACCAGCACTCAGCATCCTGACCAAAAAGAGAAAAGAACATGGGGACAAGATAACCTATGTAATCAATGATCGAAAAAGAACAATAATCGATGACCAGTAGAAAAGGACAATAAGACCTGGAGGCACAGGGGGATCAAGGAAAGAGTCTCAGATGATTTCTCACAGAGAGAAAGAGGGTGTCTATCCTCTATGCTGCCTTTGGGTCTCCGTCTCTATACTTCTCTCTGTGAGAAGGACCCACTTCCAACTCTTTGCTAGTGCTTTCAGCTTTCTCCTTGTTTTTAAACAGAATTCCTCTTGCTATACTAAAGCCTGTGCATAGTTACTCCTGTTTTCTCAACACACGGCATGTGCTGCTCCAGTTTTCCTTTGGCTTTATACACACATTGGTTTTCTATTAGTTCATACCTTGGTTGAACTTTCTAATTCTACAAAGTAATTGAAACAGTCCAGATGAGTTTGATGGGCCCCCCACCCCCAACATCTACTATGTGGGAGAAGCTGATATTCTTAATGATCAAAATATATTAACAAACACAATGGACAATAGTCTCTGCCTTCTCTGCTTCTATAGTCAATAAACACAATGAATTTATAAACTATGTAGCTAGAAATAATTTTACAAAATAAGTGCTATTAAAAAGCATTTACTTATTTGATTTATGATTCAAATCTTGTTGAAATTTTGCTTCCCTTCTGAAAAGTTTGTTTTTTTTGGGGAGGTGAGGGGGCAGAGTCTCACTTGGTCACCTTTGGTAGAGTGCCTTGGCGTCTTAGCTTACAGCAACCTCAAACTCTTGGGCTCATGTGATTCTCTTGCCTCAGCCTTATAGGCACCCACCATAACACCCAGTTATTTTTTAGAGATAGGGTCTCACTCTGGCATATGCTGGTCTCAAACCTGCGAACTCAGGTAATCCACCTGCCTCAGCCTCCCAAGTGCAAGGATTACAGGTCTGAGCCACCGCACCTGGGTTGAAAATTTTTTTGTTGATAATTATAAAGTAAATTGATTTCCTTTTGAGTGACTATGATTGTGGTCATTATCTGAATCAAATTGGTTTAGCATATAATTCTGGGTTTATAGATTTCTTTTCTCAAAAGACTGCAGGTCATTATTTATGTATTGTAAGAACAAATGGTTTGAGGTCAGACTGCCTAAAGTCTAATTCCAGCTCCCAGGGAAAATTATTTAATTTATCTTTACCTCAGTTTCCTTATCCACAAATTGGAGGTGGCATTGATCCAAGATTAGTGTTTTCATCAGTTTCTGCTACTATAATAAAATATCTTAGAGAATTGATAAACAACATGAATTTATTTCTCACGGTCTTGAAGGCTAAAAGGTCCAAAATGAAAGTCCTAGAAAACTTGGTGCCTGACCAGGCCTCAGCCTGCCTCACACTTGGCTCTTTCTGGCTGTTCGCTCATGTGGAGGAAGGGGAGCAGGGTGCCTTCAACCTTTCTGTAGGGGCACTAATCTCACAAATGAGGAATTGTCCCCGGGGACTTAATCACCTCCTACAGGCCCTACCTCTTAATACTATCCCATCTGGAGATTAAATTCCAACATATGAATTTAGGGGGAGAGGGCACCAACATTTAAACCATAGCAATTATTCACAAGAATTCTGTGAAGAGTAAATGAAACAGTGTATATTAAGTAAAAATTCAGTCATGATAATCTACCATTACTATAATGGTTCTTGGAGGAGCACTTTTAAGAGTGTAAAAGTTACCAGCTTTGAAATGTGATACATCTGCAAAGAATCCCAGCTTTGATCTTTCCTAGTTGCATACCTTGGGCAAAATATTTAATCTCTTAGATTAAATTCTTTACCTGTGTTTTAAAAATATTTAAAAATATTGGGGACTTTTTAGAATACTAACTTAGATAACATATATAAAATGCTTAATGGTGCTAGCCACCTTATATATGTTGAATAATGTAAGTTTTTTCTTAATCTTCCCCAGGTCCAAAGTGAAGTATATATCTGATTTCAAATGAAAAGCAAAATGACAGATATTTCTATTAAAAATATGCATACTAATAATATTAATTAGTCCAAACTTTTGAGCTATTAAGAAATTCTAATTTAGTATTGATGCTTTGCTCTTAACCAACATAATATTTTATATAATTTAAAAGGCATTTATTTTACACCTGCTCAAAAATACTTATCCAACACCTATTACATATCATGCAATAAATCAGGCTTTCATTATATGAATATAGTTCTATATCTATAATTAAAACAAAAATAAAATTTCAATATTATATTTGCTAAACCAGCATGATAAAAATGTGAGTGGCATTATCAAGGGAAAGGAATTGCATAGCTGTTGATACAGGACATTTGGCGCCCCAGCCAGCTCAGCGGAGCTCAGCCTCCACCTTGGTGGTGTTGGTGCAGTGTGGTGAGGAACCATTGGGCTGGATCACAGGCTCCAATAGCCAAAAATACCGTACGACTGCCAGGAGACACTGGCGCCCTGGTGTCTCCTTCACTTTACACTTAGGACTAAATATGGAATCCCCATTTCCCATGCCTAGGTCAATTTCATGTGAATTTCCTAGGCCTCAATTTCATGAATGGACTGTGTCCATTCATTAATACATTCATTCTTGCCCTGGTGGAAGGGACTGTGTCCATTCATTGATACATTCATTCACCTTACCCAGCAGAAGGGACTGTGCTCATTCATTTCCTGGCCAAGGAACCCATACACCTATATATATCACGAGACTAAGAGCCTAAACGCAGACCAGGAGAGAAACGGAGAGAGCTTTTCTCTCCCGACTTGAGTTCTCTCTCTCTACCTGGAGCTTTAGTGCTTTTGTATTCTTTTCTGTAAATAAATTCTGTCTTACCACTGATCTGTGGTCCACGGATTTATTCTTCAAATCACCGAGACCAAGAACCTGAAATTCCAGTATCACTGTAACCATAATGAGTTTATCATTTAAAACATCTTGCAAGTTAATACACCAAGACACTGGATTGCAGAGGAGGAGGTTTAAACACAAGGCAGCCTGATGAGGAAATGGGCGGAAATTCACCTCCCCACGGAATTTGGGCCTAAAGATTTTAAAGAGTTTGGATCAGTGTAGTGAGTGTTGATTTTGTCCAAAAGTGCAGAGTTGAAGTCATGGGATGGGGAGATAAAGACACTGCATTTTCATGCTAACTGGATTCCTTTGGGGGGGGTGTCTTCGAACCCCTGCTGGTTGGCCTCAGAAGTTCCACTAGAATTCAAAATTTGAAAAACCTGATTCTAACATCAGAGGTCTTATCTATAAGAACAATGGAGATGCAAATAATTAGCTGGTAGTGCTACTATGGACTTTTGGTTACAAAGAAGTGGGCCAAACTAAAGCTTGATTAAAACTTAATTATAATCATATTTCTTTCCAGAACTCTTCTAGTTAACTCTATAAAGGCAGTTTGATAGCCACCTGTGGGAGTATGTAAAAGTTTGTGATGACCGTGATGACGGCATGGTTGGAGACCTGCAAAAATAAATGTATAAAAATACTGTCAAGGGGGGTGGCATCTGTGGCTCAAAGGAGTAGGGCATTGACCCCATATACCTACCAGAAGTTGTGGATTCAAATCCAGTCCTGGCCAAAAACTGCAAAAAAAAAAAAAAATTGTCAAGGGTTATAGGCTAACCATGGGCTAAGGCCTGGGACATGGGATATCCTGTTTAGTGCAGGGAACTTTAAGAAGCCCCAGATTCCCAGAATCTGGGAGCTAAAGAGAAGACAGAGCAAGCTGTGAGACAGAGACCAGAGTCTGGGTCTTAGACATAATTTTAAAGTTCCTTACAGGAAACCAAGAGCCATAATAGGTTTAGAGGGAGTGAGAGAGGATACCTGAAAAGGGTGAGGTCTGGGAGAACAGGTCTTGTCAAGGAGAGCACAAGGATACACTTGCAGGGTCCTTTCCATGGTGACTCAGCCCTTAGGAATTTGTAAACTTAACTTTCTGGAACTTGGAAATTTCCAAGTTCTGTGAAATCCTGTAGTTCTGTGGGGGCTGGACTAGCATCTCCCACTTGATTCAAACTGGCCAATGAGAAGGGTACCTGTAGGGTGGAACTTCTTGACTGTCAATAAAAAGGTAAAGATCAAGCTAGACAGGGTGCATGGCCATTTGGAATTCTTCTATGCCTTAAGCTCCCAACTGGTGAATAAAGCCCTTCCTCTTATAAACGTGGTGTTTGGGTGCTCTTTCTCTCCGTTGGGCCTTGTCTTCCTACAACATTTTTGGTTCCCTAACTGGGAAGTGAGCTCACCCTTGGAGAGAACATGCACCTGGTAGTTGCCGCCAATCCTCTGGACACCCATGTGGGGGCCCCTGAT
>CAUYRH010023584.1:0-33037 GCA_963574655.1 Perodicticus potto
AAAAAAAAAAAAAGGATGTACAAAAGAAAATTATGTAACCAAAACACATGTATACCTGTAACACTGTATAATACAAATTAAAAATCCATTCAATATCTATAATGACAAAATAAAAAGAATATTCCCAGTAAAATGACAAACAGCAAAATTGGTGAAACTCAATTATTTTGACATATTTTAGAAGTTGACATTTAGTTAAACCCAGTCTTTCTTGTTTTTAAGAACTCTAACCATTCATAATGACCAAAAAATAATCTCTGAGTACTAAGAATATAGGTCATATTCTGCTTCTAAAGTCTTGGCAAGCAACAGCTGCTACTCAATGAACAGATAAGCCCAAGTTCATGTGTTATCAACTTCAACCACAGATTATTTTACTTTAAGCAATGTTCAATACAACCAAATTCTAAGAATAGTGCCCTGGAATATGTCTTAACATGACCTTAGCTCCAGAGAGACTGGATGACAGTGGAACTCTTCCATTCAAAGAAAAATCTCTCTTGCTAATGACCCCAGAAGGCATCTATTCATTAGGAAGATTATCGTCTATATGTAATGTCTCTTCCATCGAAGTTGTCACACTAGGTGACAGCCTGCTGGTGGGAAAAAAGATCATTCATTTCATTTCAACTCAGAAAGACTCAGTGTCAACAGAGAAGCTACGTCAACATACAACAGTTGGAGGGAGAGTAAATCAGTGTCAGAGGTTGCAAAATTTAACATCCTGGAATAAAAGTGATTCCAACTGGGCATAAATACACAAGTCATTAAAACTCAAGAAACTAATTCATTTTCTCAAATAAGAAATGGATAAAACATTCAAGAGAAAACTATTTTTTTTTTTTTAGAAAACTATTTATCAGTAAAAACAGGAAGTACTGTATGTACTATGGTTAGAATTAGACTTTTACTATAACATTAAAGCCAAATCACTAAAGGTTTATTTGGAATTCTACAGTTGCTAGAATCACATTCCTAAGGGTACTGTGTGTAATATACACAATCAGACATTCACAAAAACCTATCACAAACTGTTAAAAGATGTGTTATGGGGATCCTCAAATGAACTGCAAGGAATCTGAGTACCTTAAAATGGCATGCCGGATTTTATGTCTATATGTTTATTTTCCTAGGGAAAAGCATCCAGAGCTATCATCTAATTCTCAAAAAAAAAAATCCCTGGAAATTGTGGTATGTAGGATGGAGGGGACAGTACAAGGTACACTCCAAGTCTGTTCATTGGTCCTCACGTCCTAAGAAGGATGAGGTAAGATTAAAATAAGTCTAGGCCCAGGACAACTGTGTGGTCCCTTGTCCACCCTTGGTCAGGGAAAGGAGAAGCCCCAGGAAAGAAAGAGAACTAATTAACGAACTATCTTGTAGAGTCAAAGAGCTCCAATACAGCAGGGCCTACAGCTCAGTGGGTGGGACGCCAGCCACATACCCTGAGGGTGGTGGGTTCCAACCAGGTCTGGGCCAGCTAAAAACACTGACAAGTACAACAACAACCAAAAATAGCTGGGCATGGTGGCGGGTGCATGTAGTCCCAGCTATTTGGGAGGCTAAGGCAAGAGACTCGCTTAAGCCCAAGGGTTTGAGGTTGCTGTGAGCTATGACACTACTGAGGGCAACAGCTTGAGACTCTCTCTCAAAAACAACAACAACAACAACAACAACAAAGAGCTCCAACGGCAGAGCTGAATGATTTATCAATAGGTAATTAATTATCATCAATAATATCAATAGGTAATCGATACATCTGATAGCCACCTAGAAAGTTAGGGCCAGGTACAAAGTAGAAAAAAACAAAAACACAAACACTTGCAACTGAAAAAATAAAGCAAATGTTAGCTCAGGAAAAGCCAGAATTGTACAAGAAAGGGAAAGTGCACTGTGGTGCTGTATCCTGAACAACATTCACATATTCAAGAGTCAGAATGAGCACTAACTGCTGCTACAACCAAAACACTGAGTCTGACTGCATCAGGAGGACAGAGCAGGGAAGAAGGTGAGGAGGAGAGCAAGAGTCAGACCCCACTCACAATAGCACAAAAGATTTCTCCAGCTGATCATCGCAACTCACCTAATGTATTATTTTTAAAAAGGGAGGCAAATACTAGAAGAAATAAGTAAGAGTTGAAGGTGTTTTCTGCTGGGGTGAAATAGGGAGGATGGGTGAGGAAGTGGCAGAAGGCAATTAAAAAAGAAACCTTTTGGGCAGTGCCTGTAGCTCAGTGGATAGGGTGCTGGCCACAAACACCGAGGCTGGCAGGTTCGAACCCAGCCTGGGCCAGCTAAAAACAACAATGACAAATGCAACAACAACAAAAAATAGCCAGGTGTTGGGCGGTGTCTGTGGCTCATCGAGTACGGTACCGGCCCCAATTACCGAAGGTGGCGGGTTCAAACCCGGCCTTGCCAAACTGGAAAACAGAAAAATAGCCGGGTGTTGTGGTGGGTGACTGTAGTCCCAGCTACTCGGGAGGCTGAGGCAAGAGAATCGCCTAAGCCCAGGAGTTGGAGGTTGCTGTGAGCTGTGTAACGCCACAGCACTCTACTGAGAGCAATAAAGTAAGACTCTGTCTCTACCAAAAAAAAAAAAAAAAAATAGCCAGGTGTTTTGTGGCAGGCGCTGTAGTCCCAGCTACTTGGGAGGCTGAGGTAAGACAATAGCTTAAAGGGTTTGAGGTTGTTGGGAGCTGTGACGCCAAGACACTCTACCCAGGGCAACAGTTGGAGACTCTATCCCTGCCCCCCCCCAAAAAAGGATCAGTGCCTGTAGCTCAGCAGCTAGGGCACCAGCCACATACACCAGAGCTGGTGGGTTCAAATCCAGCCTGGGCCTGCCAAACAACAATGACAAATACAACCAAAAAAATAGCCAGGCGTTGTGGCAGGCCTAGGCGTTGTGTAGTCCCAACTACTTGGGAGGCTGAGGCAAGAGAATCACTTGAGCCCAAGAGTTGGAGGCTGCTGTGAGCTGTGACGCCATGGCACTCTACCTAGGGCAACAGCTTGAAACTCTTGTCTCAAAAAGAAAAGAAAAAGAAACCTTTTGATACAGTGATTTTTAGGTATGTATATGTAATACTGTGTTAAAAGTAACATTCTAAAAATAAAAAGACAATCCTGGCAGTCATGAATGAAAGAGGAAGTTAGTCATGGAGAAGCAACTTTCAGCCTGAGGCTGGGAGGCAGGCAAAGAGGAGTACCCCATTCTTTTAGCCTTCCCAGTTGGCACATGAGTAATGGGTTTGCCGATAAGCCTCTGCAGGGGCCTGGAAATCAAGCCCAACTCACCAAACAGGCAGTTTTCTTTTTTCTTTTCTTTCTTTTTTCTTTTTTTTGAGACACAGTCTCAAGCTGTCACCCTAGGTAGAGTGTTGTAGCATCTCTAACCTCAAACTCTCGGGCTTAAGGGAGTCTCTTGCCTCAGCCTCCCAAGTAGCTGGGACTACAGGTGCCCACCACAACACCAGGCTATTTTTTTGTAGTTGTCATTGTTGTTTGGCAGCTCCGGCTTGTATGTGGCTGGTGCCCTAGCCGCTGAGCTACAGGCGCCGAGCCCATAACTACAATTTTATCAGGACACAGCCACACTCACTCATTTACTTACTGTGTACAACTCCTTTTGAGTTCCAAATAGCAGAGCAGAATGATTATGCCAAAGACCTTTATGATCCACGAAGCCTGAAATATTTACTACCTGGCCCTTCATTTAAAACGTCTGACTTTGCCTATAATAAGCAATACTCTGAATTCTCAACAATATCTGAAGATAGGACAATGTCAAATGAGAAAAGTACATAGCTCCAAAACAATCTCACTATTTAGAGGCACTTAAATCTGCCAAAGGTCCATTTAAATTAATCCCAAGTTAACGATATATGCTTTCTCTTTTTCACCACTTGCTACATCCCTAATTGTGTACATCTTATTTAAAACACGCAGTGTTTACATGAAATGCCTATCTTAAATTGGTCATAATACATGTGCCTATTTAGATGTGAGTTTCCTTTATTCAGGCCAAACAGGAAAGGAGAGATAGCTGGATTATCACAAATCTCCATGATTAACTGAAATAACCATTTGGGAATTTGGGGCAGAATCATCACAAATAAGAAATCTGGGTTTATCTTTAAGACATCTAGGATAACTGTTCTCAAACTTTTTGAATTTCCCCACTTATGACATATACTATAATACACACACACACACAGGCACATGCACAACTACATTTTTTTTATTCTAAGGTACACATTTTTGTACAATTTAACACCTCTGGATTTAGGCTGTGCCTTATAATTGACAGCATCTTACAATAAAAGGTACCTAAAATAATGGTACTATTTACAACTGATGACATCTAATAGTCAATGAATCTAATATTCCAGGACATTGGTGGGGAGAAATTTGGGAGGAGTCAATTGAGATGCTTTCCTCCCCCACCTATAGTAAGAAATCATTTCCAAAGGCAATGAAGATAGAAGTTGATACTCAATTCACTGCAAAACAAGTGTATGTTATCCTCCCTTATACTCCCTTGAATAGGACCATTATTTTATTTAATTCTCAGCAGAGAAGCTATCCAAGTTCTTTGATAGATCATATTCACAAGATAGAATTCAGATCTCAAATCTTTCTAATTGGGTCTAAACTAGGTTCTCACTGTTGAGATATTTAGGAAGAAATTGCAAACATAATACAGCAGCATAATTTGAAAGCCAAAATGGTTCTGTGCACTTAAGTATTTATAATATTTACATAAATATTAGATATTTAATCACTGAGGAAATAGAAGGACCTAGCAGTAAGCTATCACCATGGTAACGTGTCCCCCAAGGCTGAGCCTGTGCCGCCACCTACTGTACACATTCCCTTCATGACTACACACCACGGCAGGGGCTCCACGCTGCTGATGCCACAGAACTTGGGCTAGAAAAGAACAGCAGCAAGGACCACTCAGAACTCTGGCCTCAGATCCCCATTCCATGTTTCTCCTTTCCCATACCCATCCCTGCCTCTGCCCCCGCACATTCATGGAAAAGCAGAAACATCTCCTCTTTCTATTGCTCAACAAATCAACTGTCAACCTTTCTATTACAATCTCATTCTGGTCTATAAGCTTTGTTTCTTTATAGCTGCAACCATGATACTACATTCTCCTTATTAAAACATCACAAGCATTTCTTCTGCTGTTACACTGCTCATAGTACATTTTATGGAAATAAAATCATTTTATCAAGAAAACCCACATCACAAATGCTACACAGCAGAGGTAAGTGGAGTGTCACTGCAGTCACTCAGCCATCCACAGAGGGACATCTGTGGACAGATGTCAAGGAGGCAAGGCATTGAAAGGTGGCTAGGCCAGATGACATTGAAGGTGTCACCTTACCCTGCAAGTACATGACTTTGTGTTTTAACTTACAAACACAAGATAGATAGATCCTAGAGAACTGCTGCCCCACTCCCCTCCCACCTTTGTGAGGGCATTTTTGCTTATTTGTAGTGGCAGATATCATAAAAATTATGCAAAGACCTTTTTTATAGCTTTTGTTAGTTTTTGTGTATTTAATATGTGACACAAGACAACCCTTCTTCTTCCATTGTGAGGCATAGAAGCCAGGCGGTTGGACACCCCTGAAAACGCCATAGGAACTGAACTAGTCTAATTCTTGGAGAATCTTCTCTTTCTCCTCCTCCCCCCTCACTGTCTAGGGACCCTCTGCTTCATTCATGTGAGGCATTTTGAATGCACAGGAATCTGGTATGCATGAGGCTAAGAGATACTAAATGCAAAGCCCTTCTCAAACCTTTTCAGAAAGTTAATGACCTTCATGAAGAATCTGCCAAGACTGACACTGCACATCTTGGCAACTGGAATGAAGTGACAGGTTCTCAGGTATGAAGTAGCCTCTTAAAGTGTAAAAATCCTCCTGTCCATTTTAGCTCATACCCTCCCCTTTGCCTCTCTATATAATAAACAGAAGTCATGCTACTTGGTCAAGAGCTTGTTTCTAACCATATCCAACCTGTATTAAGGAGTAATGAACCACCAGATTTTTTTAAATAACAGAAGAAAAAAACAGTGGAATATTTCATATACAATTTTTGAAAATCAATTAGCTCACTAGTGATTTTACACCACTCCCACCCTCCCTCACCACTGCTAGTCAACTCATTCTGAGGCTTTTTGACAGCCTGAGGTCAGCCTTAATGAATCTCCAGTACCTCAAAGAGAACCTACTGGAAATGCCTGCTGGGGAGATGATGTGACCCTTCCCCTAGGTCCCTGACCTTTTTCTTTTTTTTTTTTTTTTTGAGACAGAGCCTCAAGCTGTCACCCTGATAAGAGTGCTGTGGCATCACAGCTCACAGCAACTTCCAATTCCTGGCTCAAGCCAGTCTCCTGCTTCCGCCTCCCAAGTAGCTGGGACTACAGGCGCCCGTCACAACACCCAGCCATTTTTTGGCTGCAGCCACCTTTGTTGTTTGGCGGGTCCGGGCTGGATTCAAACCTGCGAGCTCAGGTGCCGAACCCCTGACCTTTTTCTTAACTTGTGTTTCTCAAGCAGTCAAAAGAAGGGCCCACATAGCAAAATACTTTTTAAAGTCAAAATAGCAAATCTGCACAGAATATCAATGTAGTTTAGCACCTACATGGCATACTAGACTCTATGAAGTTTAAAATTTTCCTATTCATCCCTAAATAGTTAGGAATTTTTCTCCATTACCGAAGATTATGATTCAATTTTATCTGGAACTAGAATCTCAGACACCATTTTGGTTAAATATTAATCTCACTGCTTTTAACGTGGCCAATTCCAAAGGAATCAGGCACCCTACACTTAAGATTGCACAGAATCCATGACACAAGTCTTCACTAGAATAAGCAAAACGAGGCTGCATAGCTTAAAATTTTTTTAAGCCTTAGTTTGAATACAGTTTAATATGAATGAAATCTATTTCCATAATCTACAGTTAGTATTTTAATGTTTTTCCTCTTATGGCCAATTTTAATGGCAGTAGAGAATATGACATTACTTAGTTATTTTTTACCAACAAGAGTCCCAGTATCTTTCCACAGAGGTCAACGAGAAACTATTCAGCCTGGGAGAAAAGCCATCTGGCCTAATATTTGATGAAAGTAAAAGCCAGGCATGACGTGTTATCATGTTAATGTGGATTCCCAATAAGGATGTGAACGGAGAAGCAGACATTATTACATGAGAGGAGTTTCCTGCAGCTATGGGGACCAGGAAAAGACAGGACTAGAGCATCCCAACCCCATTTAGGATCTCTGAGGTAAGGTAGGCTTCAGCAAATTTGGTTTTCTTAAGTTATGATGGAATGCTAACTTGAACTCCTTCAGTTCTTAGTCAAGACAATCTTTAAACATGCAAACTTTAAAAAGACAAAATAAAACAAAACCCCGACCTGGTGCTCAGTGGCTCACACCAGAAATCCTAGCACTCTGGGAGGGAGAGGCAAGAGGATCAATTAAGGATCAGTTAAGGGTTTAAGGCCAGCCTGAACAGAAGTGAGACTGTGTCTTTATCCCTAAAACAGCCAGGGGTGGTGGTGCGCCTGTAGTCCAGCTACTCAGGAGGCTGAGGCAGGAGGATCCCTTGAGCCCAGGAGTTGAAGGCTGCAATGAGCTATGATGATGCTACTGTGCTCTAGCCAGAACAACAGAGTTAGACCCTGTCTTTAAAGAAAAGAAAGGACAGAAAAGGAAAGAAAGGAAGGAAGAAATAAAGACAACCTGTCCTCTTACCCTACAAACACAGATTATGTGTCCAGATATTATTTCCTATCAAACATAGGCAGTGCTCCTCAGAGAAAATTGCTGGTTTGTGGGGCAAGAATGTGCAAGGTGAGCCTAGAACATTCGGTCATTCCAGATAGCAAAGAAGTTATCAAACATTACAGGTATCATGTCAAAAGACTCAGGAGCCAGCTTGAAGAGGATCCAGCTGGTCAAAGAGGATACAAGTTGAGCATTACATGATCACTAACTATAATGTACTAGCTATTTAGAGAAAGGTCTTATTTTTTCCCCTTTGAAAAATTAAAAATAAAAATACATGTATTAAAAAAAAAAAAGAAAAGAAAAATTAAAAATAGTCATGCAACAAAAAGTTTTATTTAGGTTTCCTTATAAAATTGAGTAAAATGATTTTTGATTTACATAAAATGATTTACTTTTCAACCAGACATCCCAAACTCTTTATTAGTTCATTTATTACAAATAAAACACACAAAAAATCCCCACAATCTTACAGGTCACCAATAGAGAATGACATATCAATTCATTTTGAATATTGACAAAGAATATAAAACCAAGTATATTTATCTATGTCACAAGTACCAATGGGTAGCCAAATAGTACACAAGGGAAAGTATCTTTTTATAGACAAATTCTGCTGGGCCTAGTAGCTCACTCCTGTAATCCTAGCTCTGGGAGGCCACGGCAGGTGGACTGCCTAAGCTCACAAGTTCAAGACCAGCCTGAGCAAGAGCAAGACCCCGTCTCTTAAAACTAGCTGGGTTGGTGGCACCTGTGGCTCAAAGGAGTAGGGCACCGGCCCCATATGCCGGAGGTGGCGGGTTCAAACCCAGCCCCAGCCAAAAACTGCAAAAAAAAAAAAAAAAAAAAAAAAAAAACCTAGCTAGGCATTGTAGTTGGTGCCTGTAGTCCCAGCTACTTGGAAGACTGAGGCAAAAGGATCGTTTGAACCGAGGCATTTGAGATTTCTCTGAGCTATGATGCCATGGTACTCTACCAGGGCGACGGAGTGAGATTCTGTCTGAATAAAAAAGGAAAAAAAAAAAAAAAAGGAATATTCTAGCTAATCAATGAAATAGGAATAACAGAATGTTATCATATTATAATCCTAATGAATCAATGACTCTAGGCATTGAGATCAATAGGTGCTTATATTCCAAAAAGATGGTCCCAACCAGACATTATTTATTCTTGCTAGAAGAAAAACAATAAACAACAAAACCCTATACCTACATTACAGGTATGCAATCTGAAAAATCTAGAGTGTGAGACAAAGTAATTTCTTCAACAAGAAATTATAGACTTAAAAACCACATATTGACCCAAGACCCTATTTCTAATAAGCTGCTAGAAAATGATGACATTTGAGAAAAATAGAAACCTGAGCAATTACTGATACTTCATGATATTATTATTTTATAGGGTATAAAAAGGGTTATTTTTTTAAAAAGTAAGTGCATTATCATCTTTTTATACTCTTTTTCAAAAAAGCAGAGTCTTCAGGTGGTGATACCCCAGTATTTTGTAGTAGACTACCAATATAACAGAATTATAAGAAAAGATAAATCTCCCTTTTCTAGAAATATAGTTCTTTAAAAGGGGGGAAAAACTATTCACTGGGAAACTGAGGAAAAAAGTAATTTAAGCAACTCAGATTCCTGATCTTGAAAAGGAAAGTTGCTAAGATGGTACCTCAGGGGAAGAGGAAATCTCCTGCCCCTCCCTAAACTGAAGCGGAGTCACCGAAGGCCAAGAAGGCAGAGCTAAGAGGAGTCCACAGCCACAAAAACAAAGCCGTCTACCACCCACTTTCTGGCAGCTGAAGACGCTGGGCTTTGGAGGCAGCCCAAATACCCTCGGACGAGTGCCCCCAGAAGAAACAAGCTTGACCACCAAGCCAGCAAAAAGTTCCCTCTGCCACGAAGAAGGTAGAAGACAACAACACACTTGTGTTCACTGTGGATGTCCAAGCCAACAAGCACCAGATCAGGCAGGCTGCGAACCAGCTCTAGGACACTGATGTGGCCCAGGCCAACACCCTGACCAGGCATGACGGAGAGAAGAAGGCGTATGTTCAACTGGCTCCTGATTACAAAGCGTTGGATGTTGCCGACAAAATGAAGTTCATCTAACCAAGTCTAGCTGGCTAATTCTAAATATATAACTTTCACTATTAAAAAAAAAGGCAAGTTGATACAAAATGACAGAAAATTATGACCAAAAAACACCATCCAGCCATTCCCTAGCACCTGATGTCAACAACAATTATCAGTAGGCAAGAGCCCATGGCCCCAAATTCTACCTACTATGAACTATTGTCTACTTGGAAGCCTTTCTGAAAGAGGCTTATTGTTACTGATAGAAGAGAAATAAGTAAACCTTCATGAAACATATCTCTTCTTCTATATCGATTTTTTCTCTTTCAAAGGGGGAAAACTAAAGGTTTCTCTAAAAAGCTAGTAGAATAAATTGTAAGGACTTACTCATTGCTCTTAAAGTCTCTAAGTACCCTAATTTCCACAAAATTTCTACTGAAAAATAACCAAAGTATCTCAAAACAACCACATGCAATGAGGGCATTATCTTCTCTGAAATAATTCCAAAACGTCATAGTTCTTTAAGCCCTATATACCACGAAGTTTAAGACGGGGTTCTAATAGAGCTTGTTTAACTTCATTGGTTCCTCAAACTCAAAAATCTCAAACTTGGCTCAGATTTTTCATTGGTTTAGCAAGACAATAATTACACTTGACCAATTTAATTATAATTGATTTTTTTTAAGAAAAGGCAGAAAATGACTTTACCCAATGACTTAGAGAGAAGGAAAAAATTCTTAAGCCAGTATTTACAGCAATTTTGAAATATTATTATTATTATTTTTAGAGAGAATTACTGACCAAAGGGAATTCTTTAAAGCGTTGAGTAGAACATGTGGTCCTTGTAATCAGTGTATGGGATTCTGCAGACCCCCAGAAAGGGCCTCCTTAGTAGCTGAGCAGGCTGGGGTTTGTGTGTCTAATCGAGGCAACTCTGTTCTTAAACCACTGCACATGCTCATACATATTTGGTTCAACCAAGGAATGTTTGGCAAGTATTTAGGAAAACTACATGTAACATGGTTTAGACACAGCACAGAGTTCTCAGTAATGCTTACATCCGTATAGTTAATATAAAGCATGAAATCAGTCTATTCCCATTTTGAGAAAGTAAAGGGGCACGTTAAATTATTTTAGTAAGCTCACCGAGTGAGCGAGTCAGCAGAATTTTAGAAACAAAGCACAAAACTTGTTCTAGTTTAGATCTGACCTACTACTTGCACGTGTCCTTTCCAGCTGTGCAGTCTACTCCATCCTGTCCCGCCCCACCTGATCCTCCCACCCATTCCTCGTGTCCCATCCCATACATTCATGCCACGCATCCCTGTCCTCTCCACTTGCCACTCATCGAGCACTTACCGGCACCAAGTGTTAGGCTGCACTGAGCACAAAGGTGGTGGAGACAGAGCAAGTTTAATACCGCTTAACACTTTGACATTTTTTTAAATCAGAAAAACAGCCAGCTGTGGTGGCTCACACCTGTAATCCTAGCACCCTGGGAGGCCGAGGCATGGCCTGAGCAAGAGTAAGACCCCATCTCTACTAAAAATGAAAAAGTGAGGCAAGAGGATCTCTCGAGCCCAAGAGTTTGAAAATGCTGTGAGCTATGATGCCACAGCACTCTACCCAGGGTGACAGAGTGAGACTCTGTCTATAAATAAATACATAAATAAGTAAAATATTTAAATCTGGAAAAAATTAGAGGACACATACTTTCATCTTACCACAAGCCAGGTAGTTTCAAGATAATTTACATAAAGTACAAATGTTTTCATGGATTCTTCCAGTGAAGGTAATTATTTTCCAAAATCTTACCTGATAGGTTTGCAATTTTTCCATATGAACAACTAGCAGCAAAATAGAGATCATCTAAATTCTCTTACTAAGGTTTTCGTACATAGGACAAGGGACAAATTACAAAGATATAGTAACCTCTGCCATTCTTTTTTTCCCCCCAGGTTTCTGTAAGGGTATAAACAACCAACTTGGCTTGGCACTTGTAGCTCAGCGGCTAGGGCGCCAGCCACAAACCCCAGAGCTGGTGGGTTTGAATCCAGCCCGGGCCTGCCAAAACAATAATGAAAACTATAACCAAAAAACAGCTGAGAGTTGTGGCGGGCGCCTGCAGTCCCAGCTACTGGGGAGGGTGAGGCAAGAGAATCACTGAAGCCCAAGTATTGAAGGGTGCTGTTAGCTGTGACACCACGGCACTCTACCCAGGGCGACAGCTTAAGACGCTGTCTTAAGATAAAATAAAATAGGATGGTGCCTGTGGTTCAAAGGAGTAGGGCGCCGGCCCCATATACTGGAGGTGCTGGGTTCAAACCTGGCCTCTGCCAAAAATTGCAAAAAAAATAAATAAAATAAAATAAAAATAAACAACCAACTCACAATTTCTGAACTTGTTAGGGAGAGCCCTTCTTGTAGTTGTGGTCCACACCCAAAAGGTGTGCCATACACCCATACCTTGTGCCTTTTAAGTAGAAGCACCCCAATCTCTTCACTCTTCCCTGTTTCCTAGAGCTCCCTCCCCCCAACTTGAATAGAATTAAGTTTTTCTCCTGTATGGTATATGTTAGATCATCTGCTGGCATTGTAATGGTAGTGAGTACACCGGATTCTTGCTTTTCCATTCTTGTGATACTTTACTAAGAAGAACGTATTTTAACTCTATCCAGGTTAATACAAAAGTTGTAAAGTCACTATCTTTTCTTATGGCTGTGCCTTTTATCTACCTATAAAATCATATTTCTGGGGAGTTCTTCAGTTCTTTCCCTCTTCCAGAAGCTCTAGTGCTTTTTACTCTTTCTGTATTCCTTTCTAACTTCTAATAAAAGTCATATCTTACCACTGAAAAAAAATAAATAAATAAAATAAAATAAAATCATATTTCTTAGTTCACTTCCACATGTAAAACAAGACGGTATAGTTCTTCTATGCAGAACCAATATCTACAATTATGTGCCATGGTTTAATAATTCAGGTTTAATATACATAAACGTGGGTAAGGTACTTATCTATCTATAGTATTTTTATGAATAAACCAGAGTAGTGCCATCTAGATTTTAACATCCTGTAAGAAAAACAAAATATATCTCATTTAATTGTGAATCCCCTCATGACTAAGCAGCTCCGAAGTGCTTTTCAACAATAAAGATGTAGTGAACACAACATTTAGAGACAGCAGAGGTGTGAGGGAGATTTCCACCTTAAGTGACATCACACCTACCGAAGTGTCATTGCTGGTGACATAAACCAGGACGTCAGAGGAGTTCCTGCCATTGATGTATCGGTAGCAGTTCCACACACAGCTAATCAAGTAACCCTAGAAGTGAGTAATGATCATTAGATTTTTAATTTAAGCAATTAAAATACCACACAAATAAAACCATATTATAAAATTTCTATTTATGTAAGCTATAAATGCACATGTTAACTCTACTAAAAGAAAAGCCTTTAAAATTACAAATGTCAGGTACAGTAGTTTTCCTGGCAAAGTGTGGTACTAGAGCCATATCCTAGTACATGGGTGGCAGGGGGAGGGGCTGAGAGTAGAATGAGAAACTTCTAAGAAAAAGTGGAAGAAACAATCACCACTAACATTTATTGCCCCTAAATGCCAAGATAAAGGTTTATTAGCTCATCTATCACCAGACTATAAATATTTCTTTGGGAATTTTTATTCTATGATTATCTGTGATTTTACTACACAATTCAATTTTTTTTTTTTTCGTAGAGACAGAGTCTCACTTTACCGCCCTCGGTAGAAGTGCCATGGTGTAACACAGCTCACAGCAACCTCCAGCTCTTGGGCTTAGGTGATTCTCTTGCCTCAGCCTCCCGAGTAGCTGGGTCTACAGGTGCCTGCCACAACGCCCGGCTATTTTTTTGTTTTGCAGGTCTGAACCTGTCACCTTTGGTATATGGGGCCGGCGCCCTACTCGATGAGCCACAGGCGCCACCCCACAATTCAATTTTTTAAAAAAGATTGATATGGCTTGGCGCCCGTAGCTCAGTGCCTAGGGCACCAGCCACATACACCAGGGCTAGCTGGTTCGAACCCAGCCTGGGCCTGCTAAACAACGACAACTACAACAAAAATAGCTGGGCGTTGTGACAGGTACTTGTAGTCCCAGCTATTTGGGAGGCGAAGGCAAGAGAATTGCTTCAGCCCAAGAGTTTGAGGTTGCTGTGAGCTGTGATGTCGCGGCACTCTACTGAGGATGACATAGTGAGAACTCTGTCTCGAAAATAAATAAATAAAAAGAATCACTGCACATAAATTTACTTCACAGTTAAAATTCACTAAAATATTTCCATTTTCTTAATGAAATATTTGATGAAGACACTTAAATTACCATCCAGAATAAAGACATTCTATAAATAAAACATGAACTCGGCTCGGCGCCTGTGGCTCAGCGGGCTAAGGCGCCAGCCATGTATACCTGAGCTGGTGGGTTCGAATCCAGCCCGGGCCCGCCAAACAACAATGACGACTGTAACCAAAAAATGGCCGGGTGTTGTGGCGGGCGCCTATAGTCCCAACTACTTGGGAGGCGGAGGCAAAAGACTCGCTAGAGCCCAGGAATTGGAGGTTGCTGTGAGCTGTGATGTCACAGCACTCTATCCAGGGTGACAGCATGAGGCTCTGTCTCAAAAAAAAAAAAAAAAAAAAAAAAAATGAACTCGTGGGAGATGTTTAAGCTATATAAACTCTGCACTTTCATTCTAATCACCTGTAATTGAATTAGAACTAAATGACTTCAAAGTCCCTTTATAGCCTTAAAATTCTTTGATTAGAAGAAGTTTAAACACATGCAGAAACTAGATTGCTGAAAACCAGGAATACACCGCTGGTAAGAATGTAAAATGGTGCAGCCACTCTGCAAAGTCTGGGAGTTCCTCCAAGGGTTAAACAAGAGTTACCATATAATTCAGCAATTCTATTCCTGGTATATACACAAGAAAATAAAAACACACATCCACACAAAATCTTCTACAAAAATATCCACAGCAGCACTATTTGTTAAGAGCCAAAAAGTAGAAGCAACCCTATGTCCCATCAATGGATTAAATGATAAACGAAATGTGGTGTTATCCACAGAATGGAGTACTACACGGCAATAAAAAGGAAGGAAACTCTCATCCATGGTACAATGCAGATGAACCGTATAAATACCACCCTAAGTGAAAGAAGCCAATCACAAAGGACCACATACTGTGTGACTGTAATTATATGAAATTTCCAGGATAGGCAAATCTATAGAGACAGAAGGCAGATCAGTGATTGTCGGGGGTAAGAGTAAAGGACAACCAATAAAAAATGTTCCAAAATTACACTGTGCAACTAAAGTAATGACTGCACAACTCTGGGAAGATGCTAAACACCACTGACTCCTACCCTTTAAATGGGTGAATTTCATGACACATGAATTATATCTCAGTAAGTTTGTTTTATAAAAATGAAGACACTGCATTCATAATTAGTAATTTTTTTCTTCTAACTATTGCGATGATGTTAAGATGAAAATATATAGTAAAAGATCTGTAAGTTGACTACCCAAGGGACTGTAACAAACTGGTCATCATCTGGAAGTGGCCAAAATACGGAACTAGGCCTACTGCGTGTACATATGCTGTGTGTCCAGTCCATGAAAATTAGGTCAACTTAAGGAGGTATAGGGAGTTAGTCAACTAACCCTCTGCTTTATTTCATAAATGGCAATAATGTGAAATTCTTTCTTAACAATGAAAAAGAAAAAAATGGGAAGCGCCTGTGGCTCAGTGGGTAGGTGCTGATCCCATATACCGAGGGTGGTGGATTTGAACCCAGCCCCAGTGAACTGCAACTAAAAAAAAAAAAAAGAAAAAGAAAAAAGATGAAAAAAGCATAATTTTTTGTAATGAAGTACATAATATACTCAATTTACTCAAATTTACTCAGTTTAGTCACTAATGCTACCACTTCTTTATGGGGTGGGGTGGGAAGATGTATACTTTGGTAAAAATTTCAATGCAAATGGATGCGGCATGTTTCCCATATTAGTTATGTGCTATGTAAGAAGACTAATCATAACGCCAGAGCCTGAGGTGGAAGGATCAGGATCTCGTGAGCCTGGAGTGGGAAACTGCAGTGAGCCATGATCACACCACTGCACTAAGCCTGGGTGACTTAGACCCTGTTTCAAAAAAGTTTCAAGTGTGGTGGCTCAGTATTATCTATGATCCTAGCACTCTGAGAAAGAATGAGAGCCTGTCTTTACAAACCAGCCAATTATTGTAGCTGGAGCCTGGGGTCCCAGCTACTCGGAGACTGAAGCAAGAGGATCATTAAATCCAGGAGTTGAGGTTGCTGTGAGCTATGATGCCATAGCACTCTACGAAGGGTGACAAAATGAGACACTGTCTCAAAAAAAAAAAAAATTTTTTTTTTTTTTAAAGACAGAAACTAGGCTTGGCGCCTGCAGATCAACCCACTAAGGCGCCAGCCACATACACCAGAGCTGGTAGGTTTGAATCCAGCCCGGGCCTGCCAAACAACGACGACAACTATAACCAAAAACTAGCTGGGCATTATGGCGGGCACCTGTAGTCCCAGTTACTTGGGAGGCCGAGACAAGAGAACAGCTTAAGCCCAGAAGCTAGAGGTTACTGTGAGCTGTGATGCCACAGCACTCTACTCAGGGTGACAGCTAGAGGCTGTCTCAAAAAAAAAAAAAAGACAGAAACTAGGGTTGGGCATTGTGGCTCACGCCTGTAATCCTAGCACTCTGGGAGGCCGAAGTGAGTGGATTGCCTGAGCTCACGGGTTCAAGACCAGCCTGAACAAGAGCGGGACCCAATCTCTAAAAATAGCTGGGTGTTGTGGCGGGTGCCTGTAGTCCCAGTTACTTGGAAGACTGAGGCAAGAGGATCACTGGAGTCCAAGAGTTTGAGGTTGCTACAAGCTATGATGCCACGGCACTCTACCAAGGGTGACAAACTGGGGGAAAAAAAGACAAAAATCTCTGCCTACTGTCTCTAACAATCTGTACTGCCTTTCAGTGACCTTTTTCTTTTCTTTTTGTTTTTTTTTTTGTAGAGACAGAGTCTCACTTTATTGCCCTCGGTAGAGTGCCATGGCATCACACAGCTCACAGCAACCTCCAACTCCTGGGCTTAGGCGATTCTCTTGCCTCAGCATCCCGAGTAGCTGGGGCTACAGGCACCCACCACAACACCCGGCTATTTTTCTGTTTTGCAGTTCAGCAAGGCCGGGTTTGAACCTGCCACCTTCGGTATATGGGGCCAGCGCCCTACTCGATGAGCCACAGGCGCCACCCAGTGACCTTTTTCTTGACACCTCCATAATCTTGAATTAAAGAATTTCTCCCGTCAGCTCTGCAGAAATAGGTAGTACTAACACATTGCTTCCTTTTCTTTCTTAAAGACAGAACCAAGCTCATACACATCCCAATTTGGGCTCTCAGAAAACCAGCACAGTAACAAAACGTAAATAGTAAGAACAAATTCAGATTGTGAAAGCCATTAATGCGGTAAGCCGACAGATAAAACATAACATGCATACCCACATTAATATAAATGGCTGAGACTCTAGGCACAAGGCCATAAGCTTAGTGCTAAGAGGGACCTAAATAAGTAACAGACTGTTCAAGGAAATGCAATCTAGTCAGTGCAGGGAGATAGATGTAAAAAAAGAAACATAAACAAGTACACATTTCCTACATTGGAGACAGTGCTGCGAACAACTTGTATGATGCCTTTTATGAGACAGCATGGTAATCAACTTGCGTTCTGCAATTTACACAAGCACCAGAGAGAACAAAGATTTCTTATTTACTACCACACTCCAGTTCCTAGAATAGAACCTGCCACATAGGAGATTTTTTTTTTTTAAGACAGAGTCTTACTTTGTCACCCTTGTTAGAGTGCCATCGCGTCACAGCTCACAGAAACCTCAAACTCTTGGCCTCAAGTGATCCTCCTACCTCAGTTTCCCGAGCAGCTGGGACTTGCATACCACAACACCTGGCTAGTTTTTCCATTTTTAGTAGAGATGGGATCTTGCTCTTACTCAGGCTGATCTCAAACTCCTGAGTTCAGGCAATCCACCCATCTCAGCCTGGCAAAATGCTAGGATTACAGGCGTGAGCTACTGCGCCCAGACCACATAAGAGATTCTAAATAAATATTTACTGAATAAATGAGTGAATGACAAACCTTTCCATCTTTTATCTCTCAGTCACCCTGCAGGATGTCTTATTGATTACTATTGCTATTTGGTAAATGAAGAAACTGAGGCTCTGACCACATAGCTAGTAGTAGTAGTGCTAGCAGCCAACCCTAGATCCTCCGACAAAATCTAATACAGGTGTTTCCAGTACAAGTGAAAATGCCTGCACAATTAAAAAGCTTTTATAAAAGGAACTTGGAGGCCCTAGCTCCTGACCTTCTGGCAATGGCAGAGTTGGCTTGGTAAGACTAAACTTGCAAAAAAAAAAAAAAAAAGACTAACCTTCCTCTAGGTAAAAATTATAAAATATGGAATACATGCCTACATACACATGCACTTGAGCACACATACATTTTAAGGCATGAGAGAATGATTCAAAGAAGGCAGATGTCAAAAAGTAGTCTATCCTTGAAAGACAAACAGCAATAAGAGAGATTTGAGACTCTGTGGCCTTTCTCCAGTGGGCACTGCCATTTCTACCTACAGCTTGGGTGATAGTCATCCCTAACATCACAGGCTTGGCGGTCAGAGGACAACACGGGGTGACAACTGAGTAGTGAGAAAGTTGGAGCAGCAAGGCTGTGGGCCCCCACATCCATGGAGTGATAAAATTCACTCAAATTCTTACCCTCCAAACCACACATACAATTCCAAACAATTCAGAGTGGTGTTTTACATGGGAAAATTCAAACTCAATTTCTTCTTTTCTATTTTGTTTTAGACACAGGGTCTTACTGTGTTGCCCAGGCTGGTGTGGCTATTACAGTGCACTAAAGCCTGGAACTCCTACATGCAAGCCATCTATCCTCCTGCCTCACCTTTCCAAGCAGCTGGGCCTACAGGCACCTACGACCACAAAAGCTAACTTTTCTATTTTTAGCAGAGACAGAATCTCTCCCTTGCTCAGGCAGGTCACAAACTCCTGAGCTTAAGCAATCCTCCCATCTCGGCCAACCAGAGTGCTAGGATTACAGGCATGAGGCACCGTGCCCAGCCCACTGATTATTTTTTTTTTTTTTTTGAGACAGGGCCTCAAGCTGTCACCCCGGATAGAGTGCCGTGACATCACAGCTCACAGCAACCTCTAATTCCTGGGCCCAAGCAAGTCTCCTGCCTCCGCACCCGCCACAATGTCAGGTGATTTTTTGGTTGCAACCATCATTGTTTGGTGGGCCTGGGCTGGATTCTAACCCGCCAGCTCAGGTGTACATGGCTGGCGCCTTAGCCCGTTGAGCCACAGGCACTGAGCCTTGCATGAAATTTCTTTATTTTATCTTATTTTTGAGACCAAGTCTCACTTTGTCACCCTTGGATGAGTGCCGTGGCGTCACAGCTCACAGCAACCTCAAACTCTTGGGCTCAAGCTATTTATTCTCTTGCTTCAGTCTCCCAAACAGCAGGGATTACAGGTACCCGCCAGAACTCCCAGCTATTTATTTATTTATTTTTATTTTTTTGAGACAGAGCCTCAAGCTGTCACCCTGGATAGAGTGCTGTGGCATCACAGCTCACAGCAACCTCCAATTCCTGGGCTCAGGCGATTCTCCTGCCTCCGCCTCCCAAATAGCTGGGACTACAGGTGCCCGCCACATTGCCCAGCCACTTTTTTTTGGTTGCAGCTATCATTGTTTGGCGGGCCCAGGCTGGATTCGAACCCACCAGCTCAGGGTTGAGCCACAGGCGCCAAGCCTCAGCCCACTGATTTTTAATAACCATTTCTTTCTACTCCTCTTCATCATAGTACCTACATGACTTCACTACTGAGATGCAGCTTCCTGAAGCTTACTAAGGCTTGATTTTTGAATAATGGGATAATTTTATGCCAAAAATAAAGGCAATGAAGGGGATTGAGATTTAAAAGTTTGAAGTGTATTTTAAAAATTTTCTACCTGTTAGTCGCACACACACACAAATTATGATCTTTTTACAGTTTAGTAAGGACAAAAAACAAGTAGTCCTCACCTGATAAAGGTAAGGTGATACTGATAATGAAGTAGAAGTCCTTTAACTTTTGGGACCATCAGTTTGACAATCTAACAAAAGCTTTGAAACTGCATACCCCCTTGATTTTAAGAAATTCATCTTGAGGAAATAAATACATATGTATACAAGAACATATTTAAATATATTCTCTGCAGCACCGTGAATAAGTGAAAAAGTGCAAACTATTACCTTTTTCATAGGTAATTTACTAAAAAATGATATTCACTTAATGAATAAAGAACAGTGTCCAGAATATGTAACATTCTAAATACAAATTATAAATGACTGTATATTACATAGGCATTATAATGATGTTGCAGTATTACAACATAAACTATGTAGGGCCAGGTGTGGTGGCTCAGGCCTGTAATCCTAGCACTCTGGGAGTGCAGAGACAGGCAAATTGCTTGAGTTCAGGATTTTGAGACCAGCCTAAGCAAGGGCAAGACCCCGTCTCTACTAAAAATAAAAAACTAGCCAAGCATAGTGGTAGGTACCTGTAGTTTCAGCTACTCAGGAGGCTGAGGCAAGAGGACTGCTCAAGCCCAAGAGTTTGAGGTTGCTATGAACTATGATGTCACGGCACTCTACCCAGGGTGACAGAGTGAGACTCTGTCTCAAAAAATAAATAAATTAACAAACTATGTAATATATAATTATTTTTCCCTCTTCCCCTCCTCAACCCTACAATATAGATTTAACTATTTTATTAATTTATTCCAAATATATTTTGGAATAACTCTTGATTAGCTTATGAAATTATAATTAGTCTTTATCTCTAATATAGAAAGGGTGCCAACAAAACGTATACACACTTTAAAAAAGGAAAAAACTGGCTCGGCGCCTGTGGCTCAACGGGCTAAGGCGCCAACCATGTACACCTGAGCTGGCAGGTTCAAATCCAGCCCGGCCTACCAAACAATGACAGCTGCAACCAAAAAATGGCCGGGCGTTGTGGTGGGCACCTGTGGTCCCAGCTACTTGGGGGAGGCAGAGGCAGACTTGCTTGAGCCCAGGAATTGGAGGTTGCTGTGAGCTGTGATGCCACAGCACTCTATCCAGGGTGACCGCTTGAGGCTCTGTCTAAAAAAAAAAAAAGGAAAAAACTGGATTAAAATTATAATATTCAATATATACCAATTACAAAAGATGAATACAAGTCAAGTTGACTACCAATTGTATTTGCAGCAGTCAAACATGACTTGAGCATTACAAATTTGGCTCGGCACCCATAGCACAGTAGTTATGGCGCCAGCCACATACACTGAAGTTGGTGGGTTTGAACCCAGCCCAGGCCAGCTAAAACAACAATGACAACTGCAACAAAAAATAGCCGGGCGTTGTGGCGGGCACATAGTCCCAGCTGCTTGGGAGGCTGAGGCAAGAGAATCACTTAAGCCCAAGAGTTTGAGGCACTCTACCCAGGACAACATAGTGAGCCTCTATCTCAAAAAAAAAAAAAAAAAAAAAAAAAACAAAATTAATACAGTTTTTACTTTGTTAAAATATGTACATACTTTTTTGGCACCCTCTGTAGATAAAAGAAGGAACTGTAATGTTAGGAAATGAAAAAGCAGCTCAGGTGCAAAAATAAGACTGATCAAAGTTTATTTACTTCTTTGGCATTCAGGAAAACAATATTTAGACCATAAGTAAAATTTTCATGCTTACCTTAAAAGTCAAGATAATGCTAATGAACAGAAGAATAATAAGGACCAAACAGGTAGGATTCACGGACATGATATCATCTTTGTAGGGAAAACTAGGAGGCTGCAAAAGAAAAGGGCTTCATTAGGAAATCTCATTCAGGATTAAACTGAAGGAGTTATCCTCAGGCAGCAATTCAGATGTTGCTTCTCAGAAAGCAACTAGCTAAAGCAGAAAGGAATTATTTAGGACTAATACAAAATTTCTAGCCTGATTCTACTGATGAAAAAGCTAGCAACAGCATGACAAGAGAGGCTGGTCTCTTCAACTCACACACTAACTCCTGACAAGAAAAATCAAGTTTAGAGTCACACGTGAGACCTTTGGTATAGTAAGAGACAGGGTTAAATGGCTCTCAAGGAAAGGAGTACATAGCTCAGGAACCCTGGGGCCACAGCAGGAAGGGCAGGCAGCATCTGAGGGCTCCGCCTGCTTGCCTTGCACGTGAGGTTTCACGCTCCTTATTGTCTCTGCCAGACATGGGACTCGGCACACAATAACCTATTCAAACAATCACAGGGCTGTCTTCACACTCCCAGGCCCCCCTTCACATGATGGGCTGTTGAGATCACGTTTCCTCCTCACTTCAACTATGACCCGAGGAGCCCAGCACCAGATCACCACTAGAGAGGAGAAGCACAAGCCCCTAAACACAGAAGCAATTCTACAACCTGCTCATCATATATACACTCCTCATGCAGAAACTTGGCTGGCACAGAAGACACAATATGTAAAATTAGCATGTGGGAAATACAGAAAACTTTTCTTGATACTATATTCTATCAAAATATGGACCTGTTTTCTTAAAAAACAGCAGCTAGTACTCATAAAAATGATTAACTGCAACAGTGACAAAATAGATGCTTCAAAGGAGCTTTTTGTGCTAGGTCTGCAGGGTACCAGTTACGTGATCTGGCTAGGACTGTGATCAAGATGACCAGTGTCTGCTGCCCCATTTCCTCCTCTGCTCCAGCCCCTCCCTACCACTCTCTCTTCCATTAGACCTGCTGGGCCCCACTGTCCCATCAAATCGCATAGCCTCATCCCTCCCATCCCAGGAAAACCTTGCTACTTATCTCATTGCTCAGAGAAAACCTCCAAACAGTGACTATCTTCTCTGTTTAAAACATCCTAAGATTTCAAAGAAATTAAACTTCAAAGCACATTCACAATTTAAAAAGCAAGAGTTTACAAAATGTGAAGGCACAGAAGTATTTCAACCTCAAAACTGCCATACGCTTTTTTTTTTTTTTTTTTTTTTTTGTTTGCAGTTTTTGCAGTTTTTGGCCGGGGCTGGGTTTGAACTCACCACCTCTGGCATATGGGGCTGGCATCCTACTCATTTGAGGCACAGATGCTGCCGCCATGTCATAAGCGTCTTAATACCCACTACCAATGTTCGTTCACATGCTCACAAAGGACATTTAGCTGGAAACACGTCCCACAATGATGACTGGAGAAAGGGATTCTGCAGTCAAACAAACCTGGAAACTAGGGTGCAGCAGGGTGCAGCAGTGTTGTTTCTCCATACAACAGCAGAGGCAAAAGGCCTTTTCTGATAACTGAGCAAACTGCATTTTACAAAAATAAGACTATTACCAACTAGATTATAAGTTAGACAGGCACGTCAAACACCACACACCATCAGCCCTGCCATCAACTTAATCTCTCGAAGACTCAGGGACGTTATGATTTCCCCAAAAGTATGCTAAGAAACCAAACTCTTATATTTAACATAACATTTTTAAAAGTCTCTGGCCAGTAACTCAGGTGTGAGCTAAAAATCCATAGATTAATTTGTGTGTATGTCTATCTCTATACCTCTAAATCCCTTCCTTAAGCAGGTTTCCCTCATAAAAAGCAGCAGTCATTAAGAGGGCCACATACCAGCTGCCGTATGTACTCCTGAATGGAGTTTGGATAGACGAGCACGGTGACTGCAACCAAGGCGTTCAGGGCAAAATCGAAGATCTGGTAACAGAAGAATGGGATGATCCAGGCAGCACGTTGCTAAACATAACAGAAAATAGACTGTGTTCATTATTACAAAATATTCTTTTGTTCAAAGAAATCTTTTATTAATCTGAAAGGAAAAGGAAAATCTGAAATTAAACCAGGTCATAATGACAACTGGTATGCCAAAGTTAAGTAAGTAGTCAACAGACAAGCCTCAAAGAACATTTCCGGGGCTTTAATATTGGTTTTATTGGTTTTCCTAGTACTATGTGATATTAACAGAAAATTTAAACTTTCAAAGATTCTTAGAGAGAACTAAAAATAACCTATTATAGATAGTTGCACAGATTATACATATAAGGAACTCAGGAAAAGGCCCCGCTTACTGCAAGCTACTTACCTTATATGCGCCATAAGTAGCCATTGCACATATCAGAATCATGAGAAAAGAAATTGCAATAGCGATGCACATGTCTGTCAAAAGGGTTAAAAAAAGACAATCAGTAGTCAATCCACTGTTTGAATACTTTTTTTTGGTACATGGTCTCACTCTGTTGCCCTAGCTAGAGTGCAGTGGTGTGATCAGAAGTTATGTGAAGACTAGATTTCTAAAAGCAACAAGTGGGCACTCTGGGAGGCCAAGGCAGGTGGATTGCCTGAGGTCACGGGTTCAAGACCAGCCTGAGCAAGAGTGCGACCCCATCTCTAAAAATAGCCAGGCATTGTGGCTGCTACTCGGGAGTCCTAGATACTCGGGAGACTGAGGCAAGAGAATTAATTGAGCCCAAGAGTTTGAGGCTGCTGTGAGTTGGCATGCCATGGCATTCTACTGAGGGTGACAAAATAAGACTCTGTCAAAAAAAATAAATAGAGGTGGCGCCTGTGGCTCAGCGAGTAGGGCACCAGTCCCAAATACCAAGGGTGGCGGGTTCAAGCCCGGCCCCTGCTGAAATGCAAAACACAAAAATAACCGGGCATTGTGGCGGGCGCCTGTACTCCCAGCTACTCGGGAGGCTGAGGCAAGAGCATCATCGCCTAAGCCCAGGAGTTGGAGGTTGCCGTGAGCTGTGTGATGCCATGGCACTCTACCAAGGGCGATAAAATGAGACTCTGTCTCTATAAATAAATACATAAAATAAATAAAAGCAAGGAGTAGAGTGACCACATGACTAAGAAAGCATAAAACCAGTATAGTAAAATATCTGTAGAGTGCTTGACAGTTTTCAAGACATTGTCACAAATACCTGTTTTAGTCTTTCTAACAGTGAAATAGGGGTTTTTGTTTGTTTGAGATGGAGTTTCACTCTGTCACCCTGGCTAGCAGGGCATCATCACAGTTCATGGCAGCCTCGAACTCCTGAGGTCAAGCAATCTTCATGAGCCTGGCCAAGGCAGATGTTATTGTTCCACTGAACAGATTATAAAACTAGGGCTCAGAGGCTATCCCACTTGCTGCACTAACATTTGCATCAAAAGGCTAAAACCATCACTAATTCTGCTGTTTCTACTATATCACATTGCTTCTATTTCAGCTAGAATACTGATCAATGTGCCAACCTGCTACTTCCTACAGGTCTTTCCCCAAAGCAAAGTATTCTTATTTTAGAACCACTCTCTCTGCATCCTAAGGACCAGAGATCAGAGAACAATTTAAGCAGGAGGTTTACAAATAAAAACACAGGGTAAAAGTACATTCTGGGACAGAAATACAGATATTATCAATAAAAATCGTTTCCTATCCTAAAAAAGTTAAGTTTCCTTAAATATGTCTGCTGATTTAACATAAGAAACCCATAAAGATGTTGACAACTCTGAATGAAGAAATGAAAAATCTCTTCTTAAAAAGGAAGAAACATGAAGGCTCTGAGAAGATGATCAGTGCTACTCATTACTTCACAGAGCATGACTCTGGGAGGCCAGGTCAGGAGGATCTCTGAGCCCAGAAGTTTGAGACAAGGCTGGGCAATATAGGAAGACTCTGTTCTATAAAAAATAAAAAAAATTAGCTGGGCATGGTAGTGTACACTTGAAGTTCTCGCTATGCAAGAGGCTGAGGACTGCTTGAATCTGGAAATTTGAGAACACAGTAAACAATGATCTCGCCACTTGTACTCCAGCCTGGGTGTCAGAGTGACACCCTGTCTCTTTTAAAAGAGAAAAAGAAGGGCAGTGCCTGTGGCTCAATGGGTAGGCCGCCAGCCCACATACCAAGGGTGGTGGGTTCGAATCTGACCCCGTCAAACTGCGACAAAAAAAAATAGCCAGGAGTTGTGGCGGGCACCTGAAGTCTCAGCTACACAGGCGGCTGAGGCAAGAGAATCGCCTAAGCCAAGGAGTCAGAGGTTGCTGTGAACTGTGACGCCACAGCACCCTACTGAGGGCGATAAAGTGAGACTCTGTCGGGCGGCGCCTGTGGCTCAAAGGAGTAGGGTGCTGACCCTGTATGCCGGAGGTGGCAGGTTCAAACTCAGCCCCGGCCAAAAACTGCAAAAAAAACCAAAAAGTAAGACTCTGTCTCTAAAAAAAAAAAGAAAGGAAGAAAGGAAACATGACTTCTTTCAGGATACGTACATATTTTATAACTTTAATGCTTACCTCTGCCCTCTTGTGAGGGAAGAGGTACTCACAAGGAAACTTCCTACATGCTTCATAAAATTCTCACAAGGTCAGTGAACGGGGGAATAAACTTGAATGCATTTTACACACAAAAACTAAGGCCAAGTAACTTCACTTGCTAACTGCAAAGTGAAAGTCTCTGTCTACATACGTATACCCAAGCACACAAGGACGCTTCTCATGCCACGCTATGCATATGAAGCAATGGGGCTTGAACTTCTTGTCTAACAGTATGGCTACAATGGAACATCTACTGTTTCTTCTTCTTCCCCCATCTCTATGTGACACTCCCCCTCCCCCCCTCCGCCCAGTGAACTAGGCACTGTGTCACTTCATTTAACCCTTCTAACACATCCCTATAAGATAGGTACAATTATTACCTCTATTTTAGAAAAGTAACTTGTCTAAGCATGCCCAGCTACTAATGGATAAAAATATTCTTTTCTTTTTTTTTTTTTTTTTTTTGACAAATACTGGGACTACAGGTGCCCACCACAATGCCCAGCTATGTTTAGAGATGAGGTCTCACTCGTGAGCTCAGGCACTCCACCTGCCTTGGCCTCCCAAGTGCTGGGATTACAGGCGTGAGCCACCACACCTGGCCTGCATGAAATATTCTACCCAGAGGGTGGCACCTGTGGCTCACTGAGTAGGGCACTGGCCCCTTATACCAAGGGTGGCAGGTTCAAACCCAGCCCCAGCCAAACTGCAACAACAACAAAATAGCCGGATGTTCTGGCAGGCGCGTATAGTTCTAGCTACTCGGGAGGCTGAGGCAAGAGAATTGCCTAAGCCCAAGAACTGGAGGTTGCTATGAGCTGTGATGCCCTGGCCAAACTGCAACAACAAAAAAATAGCCAGACATTCTGGCAGGCGCCTGTAGTCCCAGCTACTCAGGAGGCTGAGGGCAAAAGAATCGCCTAAGCCCAAGAGCTGGAAGTTGCTGTGAGCTGTGATGCCGTGATGCCACGGCACTCTACCAAGGGCAACACAGTGAGACTCTTGTCTCAAAAAAAAAAAATTCTACCCAGAAAGCCTAACACAGAGCCAATCCTCTTGGCCAGCATGGTACCTAGCTGTGAAGGAAGTGGATCACATGCAAATATGGTGGACAACGAAAGTGTTCGGGAAATCATATAAAAGGAATTAGACATCAACATTAACTATCTGAAAAGCCTCATTAGTCAGAAACAATCTCAGAACCTTGAACTCAGGCAAAAGTGTATTGTTTCTTTCTTCACATACATTGATGGTTTCTAAATTTTGTATAAGCATCTGGGCGCGGTAGCGCAAGCCTGTAATTCCAGAACTTGGGAGGCCGAGGCAGGTGGATTGCCTGAGCTCACGAGTAGCTTGCTTCAGCTGAGGAGTTTGAAAATAGCCTTAAGGAAAAGTAAACCCCCAACTCTACTAAAAATAGAACAACCGGGCAGTGCCTGTGGCTCAGCAGGTAGGGCACCGGGCATGTACACGGAGGCTGGAGGGTTTGAACCTAGCCCTTAAAACGACAGAAACAACAACAAAAAAATATCTGGGTGTTGTGACGGGCACCTGTAGTCCCAGCTACTTAGGAGGCTAAGGCAAGAGAATCACTTAAGCCCAAGAGTTTGAAGTTGCTGTGAACTATGACACCACGGCACTCTACCAAGGGCAACACAGTGAGACTCAGTCTCAAAAAAATAGAAAGAAAAACTGAGGCAAGAGGATCACTTGAGCCCAAGAGTTTGAAGGTGCTGTGAGCTGTGATGATGCCATGGCACTTTACAGGCCACAGAGTGAAACTGTCTCAAATAATTAATAAATTCTGTTGGGAGCGTATTTTCTAATGAGAAGAAGACTAATTTTACAGAAGCCAATACGTTATGCAATATTCTTTGACTACCTTTTCGATCTTAAAAGACATAGAGACACGTGAACTCAAGGTTTTATTCAAAAAATAAAAATATTAATATAACCTACAAAACAAATAATCTTGTATGCCCTATTCTGAAAATAAATAAATGACACCCCAGGACTAACAATCATAATTTCAAAATTTTAAATTCACAGGCTAGGCACAGTGGCTAATGCCTATAATCCTAGCATTTTGGGAGGCCAAGAACCATGCATCCCTGGAGCTCAGGAGTTGAAGATTAGACTGAGCAAGAGACAAACCCCACCTCTAAAAATAGAATTGTAGTGGGTACCTGTAGTCCTAGCCACCTGGGAGGCTGACGCAAAAAGATTGCTTGCGCCCTGGAGTTTGAGGTTGCTATGAGCTATGATGCCTCAGCTCCCTACCAAGGATGACAAAGTAAGACTGTTTGGCTCAATGCCTGTAGCTCAAGCGACTAGGGCACCATCCACATACACTGAAGTTAGTGGGTTCGAATCCAGCCCAGGCCTGCCAAATGACAATGATAACTACAACCAAAAAATAGCCAGGCATTGTGGCAGTTGCCTGTAGTCCCAGCTACTTGGGAGGCTGAGGCAAGAAAATCGCTTAAGCCAAAGAGTTTGAGGTTGCTGTGAGCTATAACGCCACAGCAGTCTAAGGAGGGCAACATAATGAGACTGTCTCAACAACAACAAAAAAAGACTTTGGGTGATGCCTGTGGGTCAAAGGAGCAGGGTGCCGGCCCCATATCCCGGAGGTGGTAGGTTCAAAACCAGCACCAGCCAAAACCCGCCACAAAAAAAAAAAAAAAAAAATTACTGAGTTTTAAAAGATTTTGTCTCAAAAACTAAATAAATAAAATTTTAAATTCAGATTTTTTATAAAGAATAAACTCAAAAATTCAAAAGGAAAGTCATAAAATAAAAGTATCTCATCACCATCCATAATGAACACACTAAGTATATCTCAAGCATGTGAAATAGTTTATCTAAACCCAAAGTATGAATCGAATACAAACTATGAGCAGACAAAATGTACAGATCCTATGTCCTAGCAATCTGGATCACCTTGGAAACAATGTGCAGCAGAGCAGGGCAAATACAGTTATTCTGAGGAATTAAAACTCATTCCTTGGGTAGCGCCTGTGGCTCAAAGGAGTAGGGCGCCAGCCCCATATGCCAGAGGTGGCAGGTTCAAACCCAGTCCTGGCCAAAAACTGCAAAAAAAAAAAATAAAAAACTTCATTCCTTGTAGTCATGTCAAAGGCAAAGGAGGAAATGGTCCTGATAGTAAACACAGGGGATTTTACTACCACTAGCAGTTCTGGTCGGTGACAGGAATATCCTTTACTCACTCTTCGCATAGTAGGTCTCCAACCCAATGCCTAGGCAAACTGTCATCACATTATTTGCGAAATTCCTGCCTTAATAATGCAATTCTAACTTGAAAGGGGTCCTAAGAAAAAGTAGACCACAGGCCACAAAAGGCATAATTAGAAATTATTTCCTGACACTTAGTCAATTAGTCATTGAAACAGAATAGGCATATAAATTACCTGAACTGCCTTTGTTTATATAATCTATTTCTAATTCTACTTTCCCTTATTTCTTGGATTTGTTTCCTTCCCATAAAACCTGTAGCTAGGTAGCTAACTTATGTTCCCACGTCTTACTTGCCTAGTCATAAATCATTTTGGTCTCTAGATTTTCTCTAATTTTTGGCTACCTTTCTGGCACTGCAATACTTGAAAACAAAAAGTACCTGAGGTCGGGTGGCACCTGTGGCTCATCGAGTAGGGCGCCAGCCCTATATACCGAAGGTGGCGGGTTTAAACCCGGCCTCAGCCGAACTGCAAAAACAGAAAAATAGCCGGGCGTTGTAGTGGGCACCTGTAGTCCCAGCTACTCGGGAGGCTGAGGCAAGAGAATCGCCTAAGCCCAGGAGTTGGAGGTTGCTGTGAGCTGTGATTTCACAGCACTCTATGGAGGGCAATAAAGTGAGACGTTGTCTCTACAAAAAAAAAAAGTACCTGAGGTCTAGTGTCACCATTCAGTTTAGGGGAAAACTGTTTTCATAAACATACTGTTTTTCCAGGTTACACACATATTGAGTACTTGTGAAATAAATTTTGGGTTTAAGAATGAAGTTGTAAATTAGCAAATTAGCAAAACTCTTTTCAATAAAGTTATAAACAATCACCATGCACATACAAAAAAGTATGTTAGAGTCTTCCTTCTGTTTTAGGGTAATAAAACAGTATGTAGCTACTCAGAGGAAAATACAAAGTCCCCAAAAGAGGCAACCTGAAAACTCATTCAATTACCTACTACAAGGTCCTACATTCTGTGGTTGAAAGCCTGGGAACGAATGAGCAACAAGACACTAATTTTGTTCCCCAAAAACAGAAGGAAGAGTCTAATATACTTTTTGTATATACATGGTGATCATTTATGACTTTTTTTTTTTGAGACAGAGTCTCACTACGTCGCCCTTGGTAGACTGTGGTGGCATTACAGCTCACAGCCACCTCCCTCCTTGGGCTTAAGCGATTCTCCTGCCTCTGCCTCCCAAGTAGCTGGGACTACAGGCGCCTGCCACAACGCCAGGCCATTTTTTTGTTGTTGCAGCTGTCGTTGTTTAGCTGGTCCAGGCCAGGTTTGAACCCATCAGCCTAGCCTCGGCGTACGTGGCTGGTGCCATAACCATTGTGCTATGTGCACCAAGCCTTTTTATGACTTTTTATTGAAGTATAAAATTCATACATTCATATAAAAAAACAGCGTTTTTTTTTTTTTCTTTGTTTTGAGACATAGTCTCCCTCTGTCACCCTGGGGAGAGTGTCGTGGCATCATAGCTCACAGCAACTGCAAACTCTTGGACTCAAAGCAATCCTCTTGCCCCAGCCTCCCACGTAGTTGGGACTACAGGCGCCCACCATGACATCTAGCTAATTTTTGCTATTTTTAGTAGAGATAGGGTCTTGCTCAGCCTGGTCTTGAACCCCTGAGCTCAGACAATCCACCCTCCTCACCCTCCCAGAGTGCCAGGATTACAGGTGTGAGCCATCGCACCGGGTCTAAGAGGGTTTTTTTTTTTTGCTAACTTGCTAATTTACAACTTCATTCTTAAACTCAAAATTCATTTCACATGTACTCAGTATGTGTGTAACCTAGCATAAACATTGTGATACTGCAAAGATTAACAGGACAGTCTTTATTCTTCAAAAGTTTAGCATCTCTAGGAACTTAACAAGTGAAAGCTGGGGAGTTTAGTAGGGATGATATTAATTTTAGCCAAAAGGACAAAAACTTATTAGAGGACATGGTACTTGGGCTGGGTCTTTTTTTCCTCATAAATTTTATTAAGACATTCACATGCCTCTAGCTGCCATCTTGCATCCCTGAGTGGGCACCTAAACCCAGCTGGTCTACCTGAGACCCCCTGAGCACCCCTAGCCCCCACATAGCCCCCTTTATGCTCTGACAAGATGAAATAAACTATCATGAACCAAGAGAAACGTGCCAAACTGCAGGCACAAGTGGGCCCTGGTGGGAGAGGAACTGCTCGTAGAAAGCAGGGGGTTTTTCACAAAACAGCTACAGCAGGTGATAAAAGAAAAAACCTTCAGTTCTCCTTAAAGATGTTAGGGGTAAATAATATCTCTGGTATTGAAGAAGTGAATATGTTTATAAACCAAGAACAGTGATCCACTTTAACAACCCTGAAGTTCAAGCATCTCTGGCAGCAAACACTTTCACCATTACAGGCCATGCTGAGACAAAGCAGCTGCCAGAAGAGGTCCCAGCATCTTCCACCACTTGGTGCTGACAGTGTGAGGAGCTTAAGGAGACTGAGGCTCTGCCGAAACCATGTAGGGATGAAAAGCAACACTTGCTACTGGAGAGGATGATGATGAAGAAGTTCCAGATTTGTGGAGAATTTTGATGAGGCTTCCAAGAATGAGGCAAACTGAATTGAGTCAACTTCTAAAGATAAGACTTAAAGAAGTTACTGGGGCCGGGTACAGGGCTCACTCCTGTAAACCTAGCACTCTGGGAGGCCAAGGCGGGTGGACGGCCTGAGCTTAGGAGTTCCAGACCACCCTGAGCCAGAGTGAGACCCCCTCTCTAAAACTAGTCAGGCATTGTGGTGGGTGCCGGTAGTCCCAGCTACTTGGGAGGCTGAGATGAGAGAATCGCTTGAGCCCAAGAGTTTGAGGTTGCTGTGAGCTATGACGCTACATACTTTACCAAGGGGTACAAAGTGAGACTCTGTCTCAAAAAAAAAAAAAAAAAAAAATGTTACTGGAAGCTGCTATTTTATATTATGACTGCTTTTTTAAATTGTTTTTTGTTTATAGATCTAATAAAATATAGATCTCTAATATTTTTAAGTCCAAGCACGTTGGACATTGCAGCTCTTTTCAGTTTGTGCTTATACATAATTCATTCTTTGCAGTTAATTAAGCTGAAGAAGCCTGGGAATAAAGTTTGAAAGAAAGGTTAAAAAAAAAAAAAGGCATTGGCTCAGCCCCTGTGGCTCAATGGGCTAAGGCGCCAGCCATGTACACCTGAGCTGGCAGGTTCAAATCCAGCCCGGGCCCACCAAACAACAATGATGGCTGCAACCCCCCAAAAAAAAATGGCTGGGCATTGTGGCGGGCACCTGTAGTCCCATCTACTTGGGAGGCAGAGGCAGGAGAATTGCTTGAGCCCAGGAATTGGAGGTTGCTGTGAGCTGTGATGCCACAGCACTCTATCCAGGGTGACAGCTTGAGG
>CAUYRH010023587.1:0-48610 GCA_963574655.1 Perodicticus potto
TTTCTGGAAAACATAAATCTGATTAGTGTAATCAGTAATAGGCAAAGGTAGAACAGCGTCAGGTCAGAAGCACTTATTCAGTGATGCTAAAAGAAAACCATATTAGGATTTTTCTTGCTGTTTCCTAAATAATAACTTCAAAGTTTCTTTTGGCTCATAAGTGTAGGTGGTCTGTGGTTGGCTGTCTTCATTGCCTGCCTCCGTAGAAGTTGGAGGGTTCCAGGACTTTACTCGTGAATGATGTATACAGGAATCAACTCCTATAACATTAACAGTAGAAGAAGACAAGATAACAGGAAAGGGGACTTCCCAAGTTGGGGTCAGGGAAGGTGAATTAGAGGGAGGAGTTTTGATCATGACTAGGTCTTCAGGAGGGAGTCTTCACCCCTTTTCCCTAACAGTAGTGAGGGTTTCTACTCGGAGAGGGAGAATTGATGCAGGATATCTGGCACCCTAGCCAGCTCAGCGGAGCCGGCGGACCTGCCGCCTCCTCCTTGGAGGTGTTGGTGCTGCGACAGCCAGCTGAAGAGCCAGCAGGCTGGATGACAGGCAAGGAGGGGAACCTCCAATGCCCACCAGAGGCTCCAATAGCCAAAAAGCTGGACAACTGCTGAGGAGACACCTGTGCCTTGGTGTCTCCTTCACTTTACACTTAGGACTAAATGTGGAACCCCCATTTCCTATGCCTAGGTCGATTTCTTGTGAATTTCCTAGGCCTCGATTCCGTGAATGGACTGTATCCATTCATTGATACACTCATTCACCTTGCCCCCAGCAGAAGGGACTGTATTCATTCGTTTCCTAGCCAAGGAACCCATACACCTATATATACCCTGAGGCTAATGGCCTAAAGGAGGAGACGGGGAAAGACCGGGAGAGGAATGGAGAGAGCGTCTCTCTCCCCACTTGAATTCTATCCCTCTACCAGGAGCTTTAGTGTTTTCTGTATTCTTTTCTGTAAATCAATTCTGTCTTACCACTGAGGAGTGGGGGTGGGGGGAAATAATGTAATGAAGAATAATAAAATACATGTATTTAAAATCTAAAAATAAAAAAAAAAGAAGAGGAGATTAGGATACCAGGATACAGATGGGAACAGGGGGAAGTTCGTGTGAAGACACAGGAAGATGGTGGCCATCTACAATTCAAGGAGAAATATCTCACAAGAAACCAACCCTGCTGACTTCCTGATCTCATACTTCTGGCCTCCAGAGCCAGACAATAAACTTTTGTTGTAGAAGCCACCCAGTCTATGGTACTATATTATGGCAGTTCTAGAAACTAATACACACCACACTTGCTCTTGCCAACCTGGGGTAGGAAGACAGTTGAATGAGCAGGGCAGGTTGTGCCTCTGCTGTTAAGCCCTGCAGAGGTGTCTACTCTCAGTTTTTTGTGATTCCATTTAGAGGAGAGGTACTTGGACCCTCTTCAACTTTAAGCCCTTATCACCAATTCAGGAGAGATAAGAAAAAAACAATTCCTACATGTTAGCAGCATCCCAAAGGCAAACCAGAGTTTCAGCATTGCAGAGAGAAAAATAGCTCCTCTGTTGTCCATTGCTGCCATACATCCCATAAAGTCCTATTCAGGCAATACCCCTTTGCCTGTGTGAACCTGGGTGAAGATTCTATGATGCAGTGACATGTCTGCTCAGTGATTTCATGGATGATATACCATAAACATGGCTGACTTGTGGAATGATCTCTGTGCATTGCTGGCTGGGAAATTGTTTTCAAACACTGGTCAAGGTCTGGATGGCATCCTTCCAAGTGGAAATAAATCTCTACCTTGAGTGCTCTGAACATTATAAAGACAGGAAATGATCTTGGCAGTCACCTAAGCCAATTCTTCATCTGATGTTTCAGTGACTTCTTTCTACCTTTGGCCATGTTAGGTTATAAACAATAAAGCAGAACACTTGAGAAATATAACCAGGCTAGGATTCCATAGGTATAAGCCCTGTCTAAGGAGTGAGTGAAGTCTGATGCATATTCATACATAAAACATTATTTTTAAAGAAGCTATTCTTTAAGATTCCTGGCTGAATAAGAAAAAACACTGCCTATAACCCTGCCCACCTCCCTCATCACTTTGCCATTTGATGCCCTACCATATCACTAGGATCTACTAGAGCGAAAAGAAGATATAACAAGAATTCAAAAATCCAGTCTTACTCTAGGCACAGTGGCTCACACCTGTGATCCTAGCACTCTGGGTTGCTAAGGCAGGTGAATCCCCTGAGCTCAGATGTTTGAGACCAGCTTGAGCAAAATGGAGAACCCGCCACTACTGACAAATTGAAAAACTAGCCAGGCATTATGGCAGGCACCTGTAGTCCCAGCTACATGGGAGGCTCAGGCAAGAGGATCACTTGAACCCAAGAGTCTGAGGTTGTTGTGAGCTAAGACAATGCCATGGCACTCTAGCCAGGGTGACAAAGTGAGATTCTGTCTCAAAAAAAGAAAAAAAATAATAATAATAAAAAGAAAATACAGTTTTAGCCTAGAAGAAGCAGTTAGTTTAATATTTGATCTTGGAGAAGTCCATTAACCACTTTTGACTTTTTGTTTCTTCATCTTAAACAAGAGATAAAAGTAAATGTATGTGTGTGTGTAAATATGTGTGTATACATACACACACACATCTGTGTGTATATATATTCCAAAACTCTTCATACTATCTTATTCTGTTCATCTAATTTTGCCCACATCCTCCTAATAAATTTTGTCTGAATATAGTACTAAAATCTCCACCAGACCTTTCACTCTGGGTGATGTTATTCCAGTGAAACATCCTGGAAATTACAGCTAACTTCCACAAAGACTGGAAGGAAAGGCTAAGAGGATCAGGTAGTGTGTTAGTTTTCTACCCCTGTCATAACAAATTCCCACAAAAGTGGTGGCTAAAAGCAGCACAAACTCATGATCTCACAGGTCTTGAGGTCAGAAATGTAGGTTGGCTTAGCTGGTTTCCCTGACCTAAGCTTCACAAGACTGAAATCAAGGCAAGAGTCAACTGGTCTTATCAGGAGAATTCACTTCCCAGCTCATTCAGCTTGTTGGCAGATTCGTATCTTGTGGTTTGAGGACTGGAGTCCTATCAGCTGGAGCTGCCCTTAGTTTAGAGTAATATCCATAGTCTTGGCACATGAGCACTGTGTCTCAGAACCAGTGACAACATGTTAAACCTTTCTCTTGCTTAGAAACTCCTTAACTGCTACTTCTGCAGAATCTCCTACTTCCAGCCAGATATAGTTCTCTGCTGTTAAAGGCTCATGTAATTAGATTGCATCCATGGGGGACAATCCAAGATAATCCCTTCCCTTAACATCCTTAGGGATGCCTGCCAAATCCCTTTTTTTCCTTAAAATATAACATATGCACAAGTTCCAGGAATTAAGACCTGGACATTTTGAGTAGTCCATTATTCTGCCTACCCATGTGGTGAGAACAGAAAAGGGATTAGAGCTGTCGAAACAATTTTCAAAGGGTCTTTGATTTCTCTAATTCAACCAGATGCTTATAGTAGTGGCTAATATTTGATGTGTATTATTACATGTGTGGCACTTAAGTCATATAGGCATATATTCCCCTTGTATTGACCTTTATTTTATTGAACTTTGTAGCTACTTTATCTTTTAAAAATCCAAGAACCGTGGCAACTGTGTTAAGCACTTCTATGGGTACCTTTTTTTTCAACATTATGTGCTCACTCCATGTCTCTGTGCCAGCATTTTTTAGCAATACAGTATTCTTTAATTAAGGTCTGTACTTTTTTTAGACACAATGCTAATGCACACTTAATAAACTACAATATAATATAAACATAACTTTTATATGTACTGGGAAGCCAAAAAGATTGCGTGTCTTGCTTTATTGCAATATTCACTTTATTGTGACAGTCAAGAACCAAACTTGCAATATTTCTGAGCTGTGCCTGTATTTAATGAATTACTTCATTCAATCCCCATAAAATCTTATGCAGTAAACCTATTGTTTTCCCCATTTTGCATTTGAGGCAGCCAATGCTCAAAAGCATAAATACCTTATCCATGCAATTAGTTAAATAGAAGAGCCAGAATTCAAACCCAATTTCTGTGACTCCCGAACCCATGCCTTCAACAATGTATGACTGAGAGTTCAGAGGCTCACAGAAATTCTGTGACTTCATCAAGATGGTTCATAAAGTATCAGAAAAGAAATCAGATCTACACCAGGCTTTGCCCAACCTGCTCTGGCCGGCTGCTTCCCCATCTCATACATGCTCAATGCCTTCTGTCGGAGTTGTTCCGACCACATATTTGTCCCTACTTCACTAGCTTTTATTACCATCTTCCCCACATGCTTGAAAGTATACTTTCTTTCATGGTCACAGTAGTTTTGGAAAGAGTGGGACTTTTTTTTTTAATACTATAAATGCCATTTTTTATAATGCTAAAATATCAATTGGGTAGAGCTAGCTTTTGGAGCTGGGACTCCCATAATTACCTTCCAGCAAAGTAGGCAGAAGAGAGAGTAGTTACCTAGACCAAAAGGAAATGGAAGGAGGATATCACTCCATTAGAAATTGTGTATAGGGCAGCGCCTGTGGCTCAAGGAGTAAGGCGCTGGCTCCACATACCAGAGGTGGTAGGTTCAAACCTGGCCCCAACCAAAAAAAAAAAAAAAAACTACAAAAAAAAAAAAAAAAAGAAATTGTGTATAAATGACTAGCTTTTATAATATTCCTTCTTCTGTTTCATTTGTAAGCCCTTGCTCAAACATGTAAATAGGCAAGTGGGCCTTCTTTATGGCCTACCATATAACTGGTGACATGCAATCCTAAAGATTTATTCATGTCCCTAGGGCCAAGCACTCCTTTCAACATATTCATTGGTAGGGCATCTTGAAATGTTGCTGAAGTTTCTTCCAAGTGTGCATTTTGACATCCTGGCTAATTCTATGAAATGCACTATTTTCAGACACATTCAGCAAATTCAGGAAGTTATTGTGTAAGCCTCATTTATTAAATATTATTAAGAAATGGGACACTTGGTATAAATTAAGTATTCATGATTCTTCTTGCATAGTCAATCAGTTAATCTTAGTCTTTACACACTTTCACATTAAATCACCAAAGCAGCCTCCACGAGATGGGTATTACAATTCCCAATATGCACAGGGAGACACTAAGGCCCAGAAAGGATAAGTAGCTTTTCCAAAGTTAGACAACTAAGAAGAGGCAAAAGTCAGAATTCCAAACCACATCTGTCTTGAAGCCAAGGCCCTTACTGCCTTCCTTGCTACTTCGCCAGTACATTAACAAAAGCCAACAATTTTAAAGTTTGCTATTTTTTCTAAACTGTTCTCAGATTCCTGTGTTTTGAAGCTAAAACTCTTTCACATAATTTAACTATCATAGTAGTAATGGAACTAAAAGTTTTGATGACAGCTCTTTTGTTTAAGTCCAGACTTAGACTGACTTCTGGTGATAGTGGACATTGTTGGAAATGTGAGTGTTTGATAATATGGGAGATTTCGTATATTAAAAGTTTTGAATTTTTTGCTATGTTCAAAAATCATTTATATTCATAGCCCTTTTATCTAGTCTTTTCAAAATGTCTTGTCATCTTTCTTCTTAATTGACAAAATAGAATTATTATTCACAACCAAACATGCCAGCAAGTCATGCCAAAAAATTTAATGAAGAAATATAGTTTAGCCAACATTTAACTACTCCAAGAAGCAAGGCTTAAGAAACTACAAGTTATTTTTAGTATCATTGGTTTATTGATATCATTTTTCTGTTACATCTAGAGTGAAGGCACTCAAATAGGATTAAAATAATATTATACTTCAAATTAGCTATGCAAGCTAGAACTAATAAACTTGTGTGAAGTATAATTACCTGAGAAATTCTATTTATCCAAATCAATACACAAATGTGTATGCATTCAGATTTCATAGTGGTATCCAGTTAGCCATTTTTAAGGTCTCTCTACCAACTTACCACTAAAATGATTTTTTTAAGTAGAAAAATATAAAGAACACAAAATCACATGCATTTTAAACCAGAGTGTAGCAGCCCATATAGCCCATGGCTAGGAGGAGTGAGAGTTATAGGTAACACCTGTATAGCTCAATATTGGAACACCTTGGTGAAAAGGGCATAGGGAGGGATTTAGCTCTGGTAACAAGCATGAGAGGGCTCGCAAGATAAGAGCATTGGTGAATTGGCAGTCTCTACACCTATGGTGTTGAAAGGCACAAGACCAGCCTTATATTAGGCTGGAGAAGAAGGCAGTTGGAAGCGTGCATTCTATCACGGACTGCCTTACTCTGACTCTGTCTCCTCTCCTACCTGCTGAACACCAGTACGTGTCTCTCTGCTGAAGTTTACTAAGCTCTGCTAAAGACTAAGATCTATTCTAAGACGACTTCACCCTCAAAGACTCTCTCTGACTCTCTGTCTCTCTCTCTGTCTCTCTCTCTCTCTCCCCCATCTGCTAAAGTAAATAGCCCTCAAGCACCTAAGAGCAATTGTTCCTGAGTGAGATAATAGCATAGCCTCCACCACAGAACCTAGATAAGCCAGGACCCTGACCAGTGGCAATGACACAGAGCCTCAAGACTCTTAGAAGAAATTCCACTTACTACTAATAGAAATGAACTAGGGCTGAGCTAGACCATACTGGTGGGAGGATGGTAGCTGGGTTGGAGGAGGTTCTAGTTGTTCCCCACTGTCTGCTGCAGTGATTCCAGTAGAATTTTTGGTATCATTAGAGGTTCTAATTTTTCCCCACTGTCTACTACAGTGATTCCAGTAGAATTTTTAGTATCATTGGAGGTTCTATTTGTTCCCCACTGTCTACTGCAGTGATTCCAGGTCCCAAGACTCAGAAGAATCAGGAAATGGATGGGTGGTTGACTCTGCTACCCAATGATGGGCTTTGAGGAGTACCGATATGCCCCTCACCCCAGTCAGCACCAGCCCTTCTGTAGCCATTCAGCACCTATAATTTCTCTTAATTGATGAAACAGAAATTGGAGGAAACTAGAATATTGGGCCAAAAAAGGGGAAGAGGAAGAGGAATAACGCAGAACCAGACCCAACTCCTGATTTTAAGGACTGGAATTCAGTAGGAGCAGAAGAGACCTCAGAACTCAAAGCTGGAAAAAGGGAAGGAGACAATATCAGAGGAAGATAAGATCTGGGAGTAAACTAGTTAGAGGTCTTAATCAGAATTACTGGAAAGTTATCAACACTTCTAAGATTCCATTCAAGTGTGAAAAAGAAATCTTTGACAAATCATTACTAAATAAAACATTAATCAATTGTATGTATTTACCCACTAAATGAGACTTTTCTTTTTTAAAAACATTTTTACAGTAGCCTTTTATTTTTTATACCTATTATGGCTTAGGGATTAGCTTCCAGCAGCTCAAGCTCCTTTCCATTGGTTCTCACAGAATACTCTTCTCTGGACGGAGCAGGCTGATGCTTCAGTTGAACCCAAGCGCCTTTCTCTTTGGCTTTCTTCTTTTTCTGATCATCTTCCTTCACATGTTTCAGGAAACTATCTCAGCTCTTAGGGCACTTATATGCTCAGTATGAACATTAATCCACTTAGTAAGAATCTTGCCCTAAACTAGTTTACAGCAATGCCAACAACATGCTCAATAGCATTGTAGACTCTTCCAGTTTTGCCAGGTGACATTTGTGGGGCATGCCTTTTTGAAAGGTGCCCATTCCTTCAATGTCTACAGTATCACCTCTCTTGTAGATTCAGATGTGTGTGGCCAAAGGGACAACTCCATGTTCTCTAAAAGGCCTAGAGAACATGTATCGGGAGCCTCTTCTCATTCCCTTTGTGCTAGTCATTTTGGTAAATTACTGGAAGATGGCGTCTCCGTAAATTGAGACTTTTCAATTGCTTAGTCATTCATTCAAGAATGCATACTTTCCATTCCCCATATTCATCCTAATCTAGTCTCCATTTCTATGATCTTATCATTTTAAAGATGTCACATAAATAGAATAATGTCCTATGTAACCTTTGGGGATTGGGTTTCTTGACTCAGCACAATTCCCCTGAATAGCCATCTAAGTTGTAATGTGTATCAGTAGTTTGCTCCTTCTTATTGTTGAATAGTGTTCCATTGTATAGTTATGTTATCAGTTTTTCTAACCATTCACCCATTGACAAGGGCCAGTTTCCAAAACATTTATTACAGTGTTTGAACTTTCTGAACTCACGAAAAAATCTTTGTCAACAGATCTAAAGAGATAGGCTTTGGCTATATAAAAGAAAAGATAAAGTCACCTAAAGTTTGAGAGAAAGGAAAGAGTTAGCAATTGTTATGTGTTTATTACATGATTGTCATTTAGTGTTCAAAATAACATTAGACTGGACATCATACCCATTTTACAAATAATAAAAGCAATGCTCAAAAGGGTTAAATAAATTCTCCCAGTTATGAAGTAGTTAATCTATGGTGAAAGCCCAAGTTTTTCCCACCTAACATCCATACCTTCTGGCCTCCAGTATAGCACACTGCCTGTGATATGAAACAGAAAAACCAATGCACTGCCATGGATTAAGAAACAGTACCCATCCCAGAAGAATGGTGACATCAGCCACAAATGAATTAGAAGAACAAAGATATGATTGCCACCTTTCCAGTTTATCTTGACCACAATTGCTTTTTCTAACCCCATTCTTTTAGTTAACATCCTTATGACTCAGAATTATAAAACAAAAGACCTCTTACTCCTACAAATAAAACAAACAAAAAAACAGAACCAGGAAAAAAAATGAATAAAAAGCGAGGATCAATTGGTGGTATTTGTAGCAACTATAGTATGGCAAAGAAATCTCTGATAAGGGAGGCTCCCATGAGGAATTAAGTGCTTGGAGATAAAATAGGCCCCTTCAATTCCTCCCACATGCTAACAGGGTGCTGCTCCATAATTTTTTTGTCACAAGCTTTCACATAAATCATTAGAACCACTACCTCTCTTGTCAAGCTGGTTTTAAATGATACCAGAGCAGGGCGCTGGGGGTCATAGGGCTGTCTGCCTGCCAGCTTCTTGTGTGTGGCCACCCACCCCCAGCCACCTTTGCAGAAGACGACATCTTGCTTACTAGACAGAGATAAATTCCTCGCTGGCATGCTCATCAGACGTGAAGCCAAACTCATCTCCTTCCTAGTCTCCTTTCCTCCCTCACTCTGGTTATTTATAGAGATCACAGGTGAATCGGGGGAAATTATTACAGCGCAATGACTGCTGAAAGGCTAGAAGCTAAAGAAGATGGATTATTGTGGCTCTGACATGATTTGTATGGATTTCCAAAATTAAGCTATTCGCTTAGAGTGACCACCCTCCTCCCGCCCTGGGCTTCACAGCCGCCCTGGTGATAACCTTCATCTGCACTTGTGAGGCCAGAAAGCTGAGCACGTCTCCCATTACCTTTCAAGCGAGTGTGTAGGGTTCTTCTGGCCCCTCAGTAATAGCAGGGCTGCTGGTGAACAGAGTGATAAACACCTACTGAGAGGGATGTAGCGTGAAAAGATCTCATCACCTGCCATTAGCTCCCCGATGAATAATGCAGCATTTTCTGTGGCAGGTGTCAGGGATGGGAAGGAGAATCACTCCTGTGAATGCTCTGGTGAGCACATGGCACAAAGTAAGAGGTGAGAGTAACAGATGCATGTGACAAAATTACACAAGCTATTGTGTTTTAAAAGAAAGGGGAACTTTTACTTCCCATATACCCGGCAGGTTTCCTTTCTCTCTTTCTTCATTTCTTTGTCTTTTCTTTTTCTTTTTTTTTTTTTTACCTTTTAGTCAAGACAGGTAAATGCTGTTTTCACCTACATTTTTCCCATTCTGATCAGGATCCCTTGCAAAAGGGTAGTTTCTCTTCCATTCCATTGCTCAGTGAATAGCACATTTCTCCCCCTGCCTCCAGTTTTCCTCTAGCTTTTATAGCTTGATCTAGGTCTGTATAGACAGGTCATTTTTATATTTTCATTAAACTTTGTAGGCTTAGGACTAAATAGAAATGTCAAACAAGAGCAAATGTAATAATTTTGTGTGCGTTTGTACCCCCACTGGCACGGGTGCATGCACACAAACACGAACACATTAAAGTTATAATTTTTGATAAAAATAATCGGTAGCTAATAGGCTTGTTGCATTTGAGACCTGCCTGAAGAGAATAATATCAGGCCAGCAGAACCTAAGATAAAAATGGGATCCATTATTGGTTTTTCACAGCACACAAATTCATTTGTCCTGAAAGCCACAAATTGAGGTGTTTTGTTTCTCAGATCACACACGGTAAAAACTTTTGATGAAGTTTAGGTCAACTTCCCTCAAAATTGGCATAATTTCTGAGCACTCAAGGGTTTTCGTTTTTTTTTTTTCTTTTTCTCATGCAGTTATCATGTAACTTCCAATATGGCCAAATATGAGAATTAAATCCCAGGACTAATTTGCCACCACCCTCATTTTAAAATCCTGCATTTTCTGGGGTTAAAATGTTGAATTCTTTTATTGTATTGCACTTCAGTATGTAAGGCAAGGAAGAAACTTAAAAAGATAGAACCAGTTCTTTGGTTAAAATTTGGCTAGAGAATCCTTAAATACGGAGCTCTCTACTACCACTTAAATAGTTACTGAATAGGGAAAAGCAATGGCTTACTTCCTACACCAGATTCTGGATCTTCCCCTATCAATGGAGCAAAGAAAGTTCTCAGCCTCCCCCAACATCATAAGAGAGGGGCTAGGGAGGAGCCAGACTGAAGCACTGTGGCAAATTAAAACGACATTGGCTTTTAACTCTCTTGACGCCCTTTTTTTGCCACTTTGGCGATCATTTCTGGAACAAATACCTTGACAAGGATAAAGGCACTTAGGTGACAGGTCAGAAATGGAACTGCCAGGGAATCAGGGACATAAAGTCAACCTATTACCTCTTTTACCTTGTTATCTCGAGGGACCAGGACCCAATATTTTGCCTTCAGCTATTCAATAATATCTAGTTTAGTCTTGCTTTCCTCCAAACTATGCCAGATTGCTATATTATCAATAGCTCCTTACTTCCTCAAAACTCCTAGCCCCTCATTAGAAAAGCTATCAGAATCCATTCATTAATTTAACAATATTTATCAAGCACAGATGATGTTGCCACATAATCCAAGTTCTGGAGCTGATCATGTCCTTGCCTGAATGAAAACTGCATTCTAGCAGAATACACTGGTGGTAAACAAATGACTAAATAAACAAACAAGCACCTAAGCAATTGTGATAATTGCTATAAAGGACATAAAACAGCTGGTGATATCTGAACGATAACTAGGAAAGGTGGCTACATTCGTGAAGTTAGTCAAAGAAGACCAGATTGGAGTAGGGATCTGACCAGACAGTAAAGATAATGCCAGCTAGGTTAGTTCTGCTCCTCTGAGAAGCAGATTCTAAGACAGGATAAAAGGTAAAAGGGTTTAGTTGAAGAAAATATCTGTGTTGGAAGGAAAGAGTGGGGGGACAGGAGAAGACTGCAATTGTTGTCAGACCACAATGCAAGTCTCAGCCTGAATATAGGAGACAGAGAGAGAAGTTGGTGAGCAGAGTCCTAGACTTCTATGCAGCCTAAGAAAGATTCATCAAACCTGTCATGGATCCCTAGGGCCAGAGTCAGCAGCCCTATGTTTCCCAGGAATGGGGCTTTTCTAGTGTCCCCACCATACTTGATTGTTGGAGTGGAGTGCCAGGGAAAGGCACAGCCTCAGTGTTAAATCCGTGACAGGCTTCAGAGATCAGCATCTGGGGCCTCAGTCAGTCCCTATTCTTGCAGGAGAAAATCCGTGAGGCTTATTCCCACACCTGTCATAACAACCATAGGAAGAGAAGGAGAAAGAGAATTCCAGGGAGAAGGAAGAGCAAAGACACCTGCCTGGAGGTCAAAAACACCTGAGATGAATGAAAGGAGTTTGGATTGATTTGACAATGGTAGGCAAACAGGCAGAGGCCAGATCATATATGGTCTTACAAGTCACAGAAATAAATATGGCTTAATTATTGAGCACACACTATCAGCTAGGCATCACTCCAATTGCTTCACAGATAAATTCTTCTCATTATCATCATCTTTCTCAGGTTCTATTTATTGCTCCAATTCTTTAAGTGAGCAAGCTGAGGCCAGAAAGGCAAATAAAATACCTTTCCCAGGTCACATTAGCTTGTAAGAGGCAGGGCTGAGATTCAAATACAGACACTCAGCCTCCTCGCAACCACCTGCTGTACATCCTCTCTGCTGGGGGTCATGAATTTTATTCCAGGAAAAACAGAAAGGCACTGAAGTGGCATAAACAGAGTTAATTAATATATACTAATGTGTGGATCCAGGACATGTGCTCTTAGTGCTTTTGAGAATCTTTTTTTTTTTAAAGTAAAATAGATTGCATATAGTTTGAACTAACAGAGTATCCAAAATATTTGTTGTACTACTTTAATTCATTTACCAAACAACCCCAAAAGATGCCAGTTTCGCATGGGCTGAGAACAGGAGGATACTCTGCAGCAGGCCTTGTCCTCCCCCTCCATGCAAGCGTCTATACCACTTGGGCCACATGACTTACCAGATCCTTGGAGTGCCTCAGAAAGACTATATGGTGCTTCAGAAAGGTCCCTAATTCAGGCCTTTGGTGGTTCCCAGCACAGATCATTAGGATTCTGGACCAAAGCCATGTCATCCTCTGCAGATTACTACTCTTGTTTTGAGAAAGAGCTGTTAGGTTGCTACTGGGCTTGGTAGAGTCTATGTGGCCAGGGTGTTGTCTGACCCAAAAAGCCCTGAAGTTGAGTGTATATAACAGAACTCCATCATGAAGTGGAAGTAGATGGTTTACATGATATGCAGGCACCATCCAGAATTGAATGGATACAGAATTTTGGTCCCTCCTTCTGTGGCTCTAAAGGATAGTGGTAAAAAATAATCATCTCACAAATTGGGCAGACCTCCAAACAGTATAGCTAGTTGTTCATTTTTCCTGGAATGAGAGCTGTCCAGAGGTATAGGTGTGCCTTGGTTAGTGGGCTGCAGCTAACAGGTTGGATCACAGCCAAAGACTTATAAAGAACACAATTAGGAAATTGGTGACAAGGAAATGCGGGGAAGAGATAAGCAGAATTATGGTTCCAGAAAGTCATCCTATCCACAGGAACCTGTTAATGTGTAAGCTTACCTGGAAGAAGAAACTACAGGTGTGATTAAGGACCCTAAGATAGGAAGATTATTGTGGATTATTTGGGTGGGCCAAACATAATCATATTATTTCTTAAAAATGTAAAACCTTTTAAAAAAATGTAAAACCTTTCCAGGCTGAGGTCAAAGGCTAAGTCAGAGGGAGAAGTGACTATGGGAGAATAGTCAGATTCAAAGCTGGTTTTGAAGATGGAGAAAAGGTACCATAAGCCCAAAATATGAGAAACCTCTAGAAGCTAGAAATTACAAGGAAATGATTCTTCCCTACAGCCTCTAGAAAGGAATACATCCCTGTCAGCACCTTGATTTTAGCCTGGTGAGATCTAATTCAGACTGCTAACCTCTACAACGGTAAGATAATAAATACCACCATCATAGTACTACAGAATCACTTTTGAGCAAAGAACTGATTTCACAGCAAGTCAAGTATGATAATAGACGCATACTATGGAATTCACTGGTCTTATCATGTTCTTCATCCCTCAAAAAAAGCTGACTTGATAGAGAATGGAAGTGAAGACTCAGTTATGGTGCCAAGTAGATGACAATACTTGGTGATGATGTCCTCCAGGACCCAGTATATGCTCTAAATCAATATTCTATAAATGGCATCATTCCATCCATAGCCAAAATTTCCAAATACATAAAATGGGAGAAACTTATCTCCTAATGACCCACTAGCAAAATTTTTGCTTCCTGTTTCTTTGACATAAGGCTCTGTTGCTCTAGAAGTCTTAGTTTCTAAGGGAAAAATGCTTTCACAGGTGACATAACAATAATTTCATTTGGCTGTAAGTTGACACTGTCACCTAGTTAATTTGAGAGCTCATGCCAGTGGAACAACAAAGTATCAAAGGGCTATTAACTAGAGTGATTGATTCTCACTATCACAGCAGAATTAGGTTGCTGCTAAAAGACAGGGGTATACTTTCAGTATTAAATACTTCAATGTCCTGTGATTAAAGTCAATGGTTGGGTCTATATTTACAAAGAAAGTGTGTGTCATATAAGGTTTAAAACTCAGAGGAAAAAAGCACTTGGTAAGTCTCTTATCAAATAATCCCTTTTACCGATTTCTCCACTGACTCATTAAGCAACATATATGGAGGCTGATTTTGTTAAAAAGCATCAGGTGACCAAAAGAAGCTTAACTCACTACGAGCACAAAAAGTACAATGTAGGCCTCTTTTTTATATACAGTAATTACTACTGATGAAGTCCAATGCAAACAATAAGCCTTCCCCCATTCAGAATAACAACTCAGTGGAACTACTCATAAAGCTGTACTGCGTGAATCTTAGGTCAAACAACCTCTTCAATCTCTTAGGAACACAATGGATGGTAGTGGTCAAGATGGTCATTTGTAGCATCTGAGCATCCTTCCTCTTGACTTCTGTGGTTCTAGCCAATGTCCAAGCCACTTTCTAACTTCCTAATCAATCCTATAAACCATATGTTTTAGAAAACTTCTAGAATAACTTCCAGTTCCCTCTGCTCCCTCATATTATTGGCCTTTATGTCTCCTCAATCCTGTGTGGGCTAACCCAGGTGACTTCCTTCTAAAAAACAGAAATGGAAAAAGTAAAAGAGCATCACTTTTGAGATTAGGTTATGCAAACTGAATTTCACCTTGCTCACACTCTCTCTGCCTCCTCTAACCTCCTCACTCTGATGTAGTAAACTGTCATGTTGTAGGTTGCCTTACAGAGAGGCACAGTCAGCAAGAAGGCTCTGGCCATCAGCCAATAAGAAACTAAGGGCCTCAACCTATAGTCCTTAAAGAATTAAATCTTTCCAACAAGCATAAGAATGAGTCTAGAAGTAGATTCTTCCCAATTTGAGCCTTGAGATACCTGCAGTCCTTGCCAACCCCTTGATTTCTTTCCTGCAAAAGACACTGAGCCAGAGAATCCAGGTAAATTGTACCCAGATTCCTGACTCACAGAATCTGTGAGATGATAAATGATTCAGTGCTTCCCTAGAACACATGGCAACAAGTGGTCCAGTACACATCTTGTTCTAGGACAAAGGCTGAAGAAAAGAATCTACATAAGGTATATTCTCAGATCACCAAACAGTAAGAGATCTATCCCAAACACATATACATATTTTAAGCACATTCCTCATACCTTCTTTGCTACCATCCCATTGGTCCCAGCAAGTCATATGGCTAATCCCAAAGTCGAGAGGAAGGAATATGCACTATGTCTACTATAAGGCAATAGCAAGGGTATGACCATGTGCTACTACTACTGGGACATGAAGCCTTGGGACCAATTCTTTAGTCTTCCATACTTTTGACATCTTTTCTTCTTAAATTAACTATCACAGTTTTCCATTTGTTTGCAACCAAGAATCCTTTCTGATACAAACTATGAAAGTAAAATAAAGCAATAAAATGAAGAATATTGGAAATTGTATACAGGTTGAACAACAAGGTAATGATCACTTAAACTATGACATATTCATGACTGAAATGCTATGCAATTAATAAGGTGGATATTAAGGTAAAGGATTCAATGTCTTACACACACACACACACACACACACACACCTTTTACACACACAGTAAAAGCTCCAGATTTTTCAGTTTTAAGGACACTAGTCCCTCTCTTAGTAGGAAGAGTAAGTCACTGTGCTTAGCAATGAAGATAAAAGTCAATCCATGTAAAGGAGTTGTTGAACTTGCATGTTGCCATGGAAAAACCAAGATTTACTGGGCTAAGAATGTGATGCCCATATAAAAGGGAAGGAATTACCAAAGTTACAAGAGTAAGAATAGGGTCATGCTATAAGATGAAAGAAAGATTGAAATAGCAACAAAAGAAAAAGAGGTCATAAAAAATCTGTATTTACATTGGATGTTTCCAAACTAAGCTTAGAACAGAGATGTCTCAGTTACTTAACTATATAAACAGAGTAGTCACCAAGCTAGTTTTCTCTTAGAGGGAAAAGTTTGGAAAATGGGTTGGTTAATCTGATTTGGGACATTATACATCTATTTCAAAATAATTAGAGGATAACTAGCTACCTGTAATGCTGTACCACCAATAGATTGAAGTCAAGATGTACGGTATATCTTTTCTGTTTAATTACCCCCAGAGCTTAGTACTGTTATTTGCCCTTAAAGGGGACTTCTTTCTTGAATTAAATTTCAGTCTATTTAATGGTTTTAATACACTTTCCAATGGAAATATCAAATATTTATCCAATAAATATTGTCTTAGGTATTTTTTTCCCTAATATCTTAATCCGGCTACCTTATGGGAGTCTTGAAACTATATTTTTTATAGATTTTAATTAACAAAGATCATTCTTGTTGGCTGATAATAACTTTTTTAAATTTCTAGCCAATAATAAAGTCTATTGGAGAAATACAAGGGAGCAGAATTTGGATTAAAGTGATGGAATAAGGAAAAAAGAAGTCATGTGAGTCAAACAAGATTAGAGTAAAAACCAATTATAATGATTTGAAATGTATTCACCAAAAAGATAAGTTCAAGTCCTGTGAGTGTGGCCTTACTTGAAAATAGGATCTTTGCAAATACAATTTAAAATGAGATCATGCTGGATTATTTGGGTGAACAGTAAATCCAATCACTGATGTCCTTAAAAGAAGAGACATACATAAAAGAAGGTCATGTGATAATGGAGGCAGAGATAGGAGTGATACAGCTACAATCTAAGGTATGTCAAGGATTGTTAGTAAACACCAGAATCTAGGAGAAAGACATGGAATGTTTCTCTTTCAGAGGCTCTAGACGGAACTAACCATGCTGATACCCTAATTTTGAACTTCTAGCCTCCAAAATAGTGAAAGAATACTTAGCTGTTGTTTTAGTCCACCAAGTTAGTGATAATTTATTATGGCAGCCCAGGGTTGTTCTCTCCCCCTGCCCCCAGTGCTTCTTGAATTCATATTTCAAAACCCTTAACAAATAACAAAAAACTAACTTTAAAAAGTTGTTAAATTGGCTCGATGCCTGTGGCTCAAGCAGCTAAGGCACCAGTCACATACACCTGAGCTAGCGAGTTCAAATCCAGCCCAGCCCACCAAACAACAATGACAGCTACAACCAAAAAATAGCTGGGCATTGTGGCAGGCACCTGTAGTCCCAGCTACTTGGGAAGAGGAGGCAGGAGACTCATTTGAGGAATTGGAGCTGTATAAGCTGTGATGCCACAGCACTCTACCCAGGGCGACAGCTTGAGGCTCTGTCTCAAAAAAAAAAAAAAAAATTGTTAAATTGAAACACTAGGCTAGGATTTTCACAACATAAATAACCCTGCTTTGAAATAAGTCTACACCCTTCATACATAGCCTATGCTGTAGTGGGCTTAAAGGCTATCAGACAGGGAGCATATAGAGGGATTGGGTCCAGTCACTTTGTTTTCTTACCTGTTTAGATGAGTAATGCACCATTCATAAGGCTTGGTGTGATGCTGTCTTGATGAATGGTATTCAGGGAGCTTAAGGGGGAGAAAAAACAGGCCTAACCCTCAGCAACTTAGAGCAGCTGTTGGGAAGCCTGATTGGGTTATGTGAATCTGCCTCACCAAGTTCATTAGGATATGCCAGCACACATTATTATAACTGAAAATCATAACCCAGAACATTCCCTTTAGGGAATAGGTTATTATCACCAGGATATTCAGTAACATAGCTTCTCACAGATATTGTTAACTGTATCCATTATCCTTGGACAAAGCTGAACTATGATGACCCTCTTTTCCAGTTATAACAATCACATCTTTGTATGCCATTGTTCTTGAAATATGATAATTCACAAGTTTATCAAAAGCCTGGTCTCGAAAATGTAAGCATTTCTTCTAGTAAAAACCATGACTCCAAAAAACTTTCCCAGTGTTAGAAATAAAAAATAGAAGATATTTTGAAAGAATTATTTTATGCTATTGTTAATATTGTTGCTATTGTTGGCTTCTTAAATTATCTGGGGAAAAACTTACACATTTCCTTAAATTTGAGGGATAAGGAATTTTTTTAATATGTCCAACTTTCTTAAAAATATATATGTGTGTGTATTTTAAATACTATATAAATTTAATCTGAACATGAAGTTTATGGCCACCCTGTATGTGTGTATGTGTATCTATCTGCATGTGTATAAATCAAAAGAAGAAAAAACATGTAAATTATAAAAAACTTAGGTATAATAAGATATATTTCAATATTTCCATATCTTGAAGTAAATTAACATTTTCATCTTAAAGAACATAAATAAATTTCTTTGATCCATGTAGAAACATTCATTTCTTAATGAAGGGGATTCATTCCTGTGATATGCTTTGTCAGTTACTTGATAACCAAAGCAAAAAACAAAAGAACAAAGGGTTGCCTTCTGCAATAGCAGATAAAAGAAAAATGGTATAAAAGGATTATTTAAGAGTACATAAAATACTGTCAAATGTGACAATATCTATGAAACATATACTCAGGAATCCTGAGGCTGGAGAACAGCAGGGCATAGTCTTTTTGTTAAATGTTGAAAGATAAAGAGATAGCCTAGGGCAATAGCTTGGTATGAAGAAATTCAGCTTATGGGTGGCTTTTCACAGAATATTTTCATACATTTCAGGATCCTATCGCATAGCAAAACTTATCTAAGTTTCTATATTTCAGCAGTTTTTAAGATAATTTCTAGCTTGCCTACATGCAGGAATTTTTTATGTTCTAGAAATCATATATTCTATAAACTGAAGCAATGTAGATATCACTTCTTCATTTTTGTGCCCTAATTGTTCCCCTCAACATGTATGATTACAGCAGTGGATCCCTACAAGCAATGTCCTTAAGATATAATCTTGCTTTCCTGGTCCGATTTGATTGAACATGGTTGGACCTTTTATTCCACTAAGGCAAAGAATTTATTCCCAGGAAATTGGAAGTAGACATACAATGTTATAGACATGGTTTTTTTGGCTTCTTGAAAGGAGAAAATACAAATTTAGGAGGCTTAAGCAGCTATTTTTCTACTCTGTATATTGGATAGTTACAAGCCTACAGTTTAAGAATAAAAATGAAGAAATAAAAGAAGAGAAAACAGCAGATACATGAAGAAAGGGAAAGTTTTTTTTTTAAGTTTTATTTAGAATTTCATTTTTTGGTTCTAGTTTACTCCTGAGAGCCAGATAAAATCTATATTTCAAGAGATATCTTTATAATTACTTTCACATTTTATCTGAGATATTTTTGATGAGCTTTTAATATTTAGAAACTAGTTAGAGAATGCCAGAATTCTCAACAGAAATTTGTAAAAAGATGAGCTAACTGGTGGAATCAGATGAGTTAAAACATAATGTTGAGGAATTTTATCAATCCCAGGGAGGGGCATCCACAGTTTCTGCCATGCCTTATAATACAAGGAAAATGAGAACTATGCTGAAAATAGTAAAATAGTTTTCTTTAAAAGGAAGAAAAACAAAAAAGGATCTTAAAAGCAGTCAGAAATAAAACACTATATACTCAAAGAAGTACAAAAAGACTGACAGCTGACTTCCTAACAGAAACATTGCAAGTCAGGAGGTAATAGAATGATATCTTCAAATTCATGAACAAAAAGAAGTGTCAACCTAGAATTCGAAACCTTGTGGCAATGTCCTTCAAAAGTGAGGGTAAACATAAAACATTCTAAGAAAAACAAAACTAAATGGACTTTTCAACACACTAGGTCTAAAGTGGGGGAGGGAGAAGAGAAAAATGGGTGGGAGAAAGAAAGGAAGGGAAAAAAGGAGAAAAGAAGGGAAAGAAATGTCAGGGAGGAATAACTTTTCTTTACAAAACGCCAGAAAATAAATCTGGAAAGGTTATAGGTTTTTGGTAGTGCTAGAGTTTCACCTCACCACCACACATATTAAGGATAGAAAAGAATCTTATATAATAAGGGACTACATCTACTGTATCTATAGAATAAGAGACTACAAATAAGATTGTATCACCTATAAAAAACATTCTGGCAAAAATTATTAACCTAAATATAACCAAGTCTCTAGATCTACCTACGAATTTACTAACCTTTCACCAGTTAGAGCAATAAGGCAAATGAGATCAGATAGAAGCAATCAGACAAATTCAAAATAAAAGGGATTCCTGATTACAACTAGTCTGGACTCTTAAAACTCAATGTCATTACATTAAGTGAAATAAGTGAGGAATAAAAAGATAAATACAACATTTTCTTGTTTATATGCAGCATGTAAATCTTAATTAGTTCTTTATTACAGAAAAAAATGTACAAAAGGCACACTTGGACAAATTTAAATATGCACTGGATATTAGGATATATTGAATAATTATTAATTTTCTTAAGTGTGATAATGAATTTGTGTTTATGTAGGAGAATTCTTTATTTTTTATAATATACATTATGCTGAAATATTTAGAGTAATGTGTCATGATGTCTAAAATGTATCTTCAGGCAGTACAACAAGGATGAGAGAGAGAGAGCGTTAATTACTGAAATATGAGTGGAGAGTGTATGGGAATTCATTTGGCTACTGTTCCTTTTTCTGTATGTTTGAAACTTTCCTTAAATTAAAAGTAGGAGAGAGAAATAATTTTTTTAAATTCCTGGTCAAAGTGATTTAAACAATAGTATTAGTATCTATTAGACAGGTCATTACCTATCTGTTGTAAGCGATGGAGTTCATTGCAAAATGACTTATGGGGGAGAGCAATCTATTGTTTCTTGTAAATAGAATAAATAAAATTTCATATCAATTTTTGCATACAGATGCTTAAATGGTGTCGCTACAAACCTTTCTGGCCCATCTCTTGACTGTGAGTTCTCCTATGGTGAGCTTAAAAAAAACACATGGAAACCACCAGTAGCCTCTCCTTTACCACCTACCTGCTTAGAAGCTCTGGAAAAAAGATGGTGCCTCTTCCAAATTGTCTTAGAATAGGTCCCTGAAATCAGCTTAGGCCACATCTCTGAAATATTCAGTGTGTAAAGCATAACTGAATACACAAATGGGCCAGTTCTAAGGCTCATGCTGAACTTCAGAATTTTGGGTGGAGTCAACTATACTAACTGAAGTGATTAAGAGTCATTATCTAAAAGATTACTAGAAGGAAAATCTAGTTATTGTTACCTTAAAGGGGGAAGGAGATGAGGAAAAAAAAAACCCAAACTACACACCAAAAAACAGATGAGGGCAATAATACAATAATGACCAACTATAGATTTTTCCCTCTTTGACAGGGATGTGGATTATATAGGACACGGGAAGTAGACACTGACATCTCTAGTGAAGAAGGCTCAGAAGGATAACTTTAACAGGAAATTATTTTAGCAACTGTATCAAATGAAGCTTTCAACTCTAAAACATAAAATTTCTGACTTTCATTTATAAAGGAAGTTCCTAATACTGAGGAATCTTTGAGGCATCCACCCAGGCAATGTGTCCTCTATCTGGCAGTGACAACTGCGTCTCAGGACTCTTGGGCAAAATCCCTGTCAATTACAAGTCAGTTCTTTCTACTGAATGGCTCCCACCTGGTTCAGACAGAACACTCATACATGACTGGCACAAGAAAATCTACACATTGCCACGAGCCCACCTCTCTTTACTTGACTATGAGGGCACATAGCTTGCCAAAGTCCTTAACCTATATTGGTAATAATAGCAAGAGGAGTTGTAAAAGGATGGAGAGAGATATTTTTTAAGTCCTTAGCCTTTAAATTTCTCAAGCAAACCTCAAAATACCATTCACTTGTCCTCTTTCAGCCTCAAGGGTTCTAATAATCAGATTTTTGTGCTCCTTTATAAAACCTCTTGCCTGGTGTGACATAAAGAGAAATTCCCACCACCAGTGAAAGAGCAAAATGCCACTGTTTGCCAACAGCCTTTTCCAGAACCTTCTCTCTCTCACTTTCTCCTCACGTTAACCTCACCTCAGCCTTTTCACAGCCAAAGAGGTATGTTGGGTGAAATTGTAGAAAACTGGATTTTTTTATTCTCCCTTTGCAAATCAAGACTCTTGGGTCTTCAATCAACAAACACTAAGAGGAAAAAAATCCCATATTAACATCCTATTATAGCTGACTGGCTTATCCAAGTATGGATGTATTCAGGGGTTTGATAACCTTACCAACAACACAGAAATGGAGTTAGGACTTTAAAGAAAAAGACTGTTTGTAGGCAACGAAATGTGAATCACATGGCAGAATTCACATTCTTATCTGGGACAGGACCTATTTACCGTCAAATGGCTGAGGACAAATAGAAATCACAGGAGGAAGTATTATTGTCTTAGGGATAGAAAAATTGGAAATTCGACTATTTTTTTTTTAAACAAGCCACTGGGGTCTAACTTTTAAGCTTTCCTCTGCGTTTTCTGACTGCCACATTTCCAGTACCTGGCATGAAGCCCAAGGCCTATAAATACTTATTGATTGGCTGACTGCAAACCAGTTACTTCATTATAAAAGAGTTTGCTCTCAAAGGCTTCATTAATACCAGTATCCTTGTGTATGTGATTGCATAGTATAAACATGGATACTGCATTCTATATTGTAACTCCTGTTCTTGAAATGATCCTGCTGTACTGTGTATTTGTCAAGAGTTAAAACTCAAGAGTTTCTGCATAAATACCATTTAAATTCACAATCCAATTAATGCATTAAAAGCTGACAGAGCTTTGCTAAAAATCACCATTTGTCATATATTCTGTGCCCTGGTATTATCCCCACGGATATATAAGGCTAAAAAAGGCCACCTATTACTGTAGAGATGTATCTAAAAAATCTCTCAGGCTGCCTGTAATAATCTCCATTATGTATAATGACCATTTTGATAATAGTCTTTAGAAGAGGTAATGGCCCTGCTGAACGGTTATTACCTGTCTGTTCATGCTGGAAGCAAGATGCAGAAGCCAGAGGGGACAGTCAAATGGTCCTTGTGGTATATTCTGAGAAAATAAGAAATATTTAACAGAATGCAAGAAACAGACAAGCAAGTGCCTTTTGCGGCAGAACTGGCCACCTCTCCACCACAAGCCTTCCTGAATTTCATAATTTAAAGCAAATGCTCCCAATAATGGACCTGCTCTCAGCCTTCAGACCAATTTTGTCCAAAGCATCACCACCTGGTCTATTAAGAAGTAGGGGAAAAGACAAGTGAACTTTATCATATTCTTCCCTGCCTTACTGTGTGTGGCATAAACGTGAAGTCTACAACTGCTCCAGTGGTGGAAAGTTGATTATTTCTAATCAACTCTGAAAAGGGAGGCATACCTGTGGCTTAGGTCAAACTTTGGACATGTCCAGGGACTAAATTTGATCCAGATTCATTTACAACTATAATGAAAATATATATAATGCCTCTGAAAAGGGTCATTTCTGCAATTCGACAGCTCCACGTCCCCGGGGACGTGCCCAAACATCATGCCCTATCTCCTGGGAGTAGAACACATTTAAAACTCTTAGAAAAGGCTCCTTTATTTCTCCTTAAGTTCTTTTATTTTCAGCAAAATAGAGAAGAAAATATAAAAAGTCTGACTAAAGATGTAATGTAGGCTTTGAATGAGAAAAATAATCTGAAGATGAGTTTTTCAAAAAGGGTTGAGAATGACGTCACAAGATGTTCACAGAAACTACTGTGGGAAAGGTGGAAGAGCAAGTTCCCTGGTCAAATGAAGTCACAAAATTCTTTCTAAAACCAACATAAACAGAGGCTTGTTTGGCCATCTGGTGACTGTACTGATATTCAGCAATGAGGTATGTAGCACTTTTTCTAGGATGAGTTCATGAACTTAATTGTCAGACGTTGTAAAATACAGGATAATACACTGATTTTCCTCAAAAACATCCATCTCAGGGCCCTTTATGTATTTATAGTAACATGTGACATCATTCTGTCCTTGGTCTATAGCTGTAATGTCCAGTATAGCAGCTTTTAAGCACATAGGGCTATTTAAATTTAAAGTAATTAAAATTAAGTGAAATTAAAATCTAGCTCCTCAGTCACACAAGCTTGTGTCAAGTGCTCAGTTAGCCATGGTGGCTAGTGGCTTCTATACTGGACAGTGCCAATATAGAACACTTCTATCATTGCAGATAGTTTTATTGGACAGCACTGCTCTAACTAAGAAGGAGAATTTTATGCTGAAATTTGAAACATTGGTTTTCACCTTTCAACTAATAACTTGTGTAAAATACACACTCATTCACAAAATAAATTTTACTGCCACAGAAAAGAGAATGGGAAATATAACAGACTATCCAATGCCCATATTCATTCTAAATTCACACAAATTACATCACTTATGGAGGAAAAAATCTAAGTAACCTAGAAAGATGGAGAAATTTGGGAAGGTCTGAAATCAGAGAAACCTCCAAGGACAGCAGCAGAGAAGAGCTCAGGGGTGAGAAGAAAGCTAAATGGGTATAAAAGTATTACAGGCATAGAAATTAAAAAGATCTGTTCAAACCAATCTGTGATCCATAACTGAAGCATCCTTTGCAAAATTCCACCTTGTGAATATTGCTCTCTTGTGGCGGACTGTAATTTAGAAAATATTTTTATTGATCTTTGCTGGGTCCAAGGAGAGAGAATAGATTTGAACTGTGTAATGATTAGCATAGTTCTTGGCATGCAATAAACATTCAAGATGTATAAGTAGAAAGACAGGAAAAATTCAATGCAACAAATATTTTTAAGTACCTGATGTTCTAAAACACTGTGCTAAGGACTAATACAAATACACATGAGATTTTGCCCTTGTCCTCAAAGAACTTATAGTTGTTCAAGTACAAAAACACAAGACTGTAGATAGAGAGACTAAATAAAGTATGTGGAAATCCAGACAAGGCTAAGGTCACTTTCAGACAGGAAGATGAGAGAGGATTTCATGAGGAATGTACCGTTTGAAGTGGATCTCTAACAATTGCTGTTTTGATTGGTTGAGATGGTTGAGATGAAGGAATAAAAATGTGTAGGTTGTGAAAAAAACAGAAATAATCTTTTTTAATGAATTACATAAGCTTCACCTTCTCCATGAACCTTGTGCTAACTATTCCAACCTTCACAGACCTAACATATCAAAAACCACACTGGTCATTTGACTGGTCTGGAATTAGAAGTGTCTGTGACTCTTAAGATAGGACTTAAAGTTGGCAGACACCCTAAACCTACATTCTTCAACCAAGAAGAGAGGAATGAGATCTACCAGAAAAGGGTGAATATAAATCTGACTATAGGAAGTGGAACTCTAGTCTGCAGAAATCCTCCCATTCCCCAGACTAGCACTTTCTTACACGAAAATATTCTAGAGTGCATGTGACTCCAAATTTTCCTATTTTCTAGAATGAGAACTTGGATTTCAACTCAGTCAAGATTTCTAGGAGTTTCCAAGAAAGGACTCACAATCAGTATTGAGACTACAACAGAAGGGCTCTCGGTGAACTCACGCTCCCTATCAATTCAACCCTTTTTTCAGAGGCACCAAATAATGTCCTCTGAAATGTTGCCAGCATTTACTGAGACTTGTAATGTTGAAAAAGAGCAAGACTTAAATGTAAATCAAGCGAAGAGCCAGAAGCCAAGATTAGGCAAAGGGTTTGAACAAGTATCTAAACAAGAAATGAAAAACCTTATCAAACACAAACAATGATTAGAACAAACGTCACAAACTAAAGCAAAAGGAAAAGCACAGGAGAAAAAAATTACAACAATAACGTCAACTGGAATCAAACTTAAGGGGAAGTGATAGAAAGCAGGATCGAGGTGTTCACAGCACCCTCGACCTTATCATTGACTGTAGTTTTGATGACTCGATAGTATTAAAAACATTGAGGAACTTTACAAGCAGATACACTTTTATACAGAAAGCTGAGGAGCACTGCAGACTGTACAGCTTTACATGAGAGGCCATGGAGCCCAGGTGTGAAATAACATGGGTGAAAACAACAAAGGATGGGTCAACCAGAAGGATTTCCACATCACACCAAAGCACTATAGTACACTCATAAAAAAAGAAGAGATTTATCTTGCATCAGATGCACTTAATGCACTGAAAGAATTAAATGAATCAAAGGCTTATGTGATTGGAGCTTTAGTAGATCACAGCCTTCACAAGGGACTCACATATAAACAAGCATCAGATTATGGAATTGATCATGCACAGCTCCCTGTTGGAAATCTGTGAAGACAAAGAGTTGAAAAGTTTGGGCAGTAAATCATGGTAAGCTACAGTAAGCTATAAAGGTAAACTGAAAATATACCTGAGTAAACATTGTGAGAAAGAGCATTACATTTCAAATGTACACAAATAGAAAATATGACACCATGCTAGAGACAAATTTATATAAAATAATCACTTCGAATTTAAGGAGGCATGTTTAAGAAATTTTGAAAATGTACAAAAGTATAAAAAATTAACTGTAACCTCACAGCACAAAGATGGTTGATGTTAATTTTTTGGTATTTCTTTCCAAGTCTTTCCTATGCATCTGTATTTTTATATATTTTATAATTGGAGTCTTACTCTGTTATGTGCAATGTTGTAAGTCTAGAATATTTTTGCCCCACCTATCATTTTATTTTTCCATGTCATTGAATGATTATTAGTGGCTCTGTAGTATTCTACCATCTGAATATGTAATAATTTAACCATTCTCCAATTATTGAATTGTTTATTTCTTTTTTCTGTCATAGATAACATTTTAATAGATATTCTGGGACCTAAGCTTTTGGAATTTGCTTTTTTAAATTTTTTAAGGAGAGATTTTAATTAGTACACAACTATTTATTAACTCTTTTTATAGGTAAATACTTTCTATATAGCAGGCTCCAGAGAGTTATAGAAACAAAGTTACTGATTCGGGAAATGGGCTTCTTCTAAACCTTTTGATATATACAGAAAATTACTTTTCCATAAAGTAATCTAAATTAGCCATTCAGCAGTGTATTGAAATGAGATTATGTTGGCAACAGTATTGTTCTTTACTCCTAATGTAAAAATAAAACAGGCAAGAAGCTCCTCAGACTGAGTGGCTATAGGACAGGTGGAAGAAATTTAGGTGAATGTTAAGCACTTTTTTCTACTTGTATCTTAGCATACAAAGGATAAAGACGTGAAAGGGCTAAAAAGAATAGCTAGGCCATGGTGGGCAGATTGCCTGAGCTCATAGGTTCAAGCCCAGCCTGAGCCAGAGTGAGACTCCCATCTCTAAAAACAGCGGGCATTGTGGCTGGCACCTGTAGTCCTAGCTATTTGGGAGCCTGAGGCAAGAGAATCACTGAAGCCCAAGAGTTTGAGGTTGCTGTGAAGAATATCTAGGAAATGACAACGGTCCTCTATATTATTTATAATTGACAGGGAATCACCAGGGATACTGGTAAACTTCTGAGTACTTAAGAACTGACCTGAGGAAAAGCTGGAGAGGAGGTAATATGCTCGAGAATCTTAGGACAGTTCGGCCCTGACAACCAATAGGAGAAAGAAAAGAACAGAGTAGTTAGGGTGGCACTTGTGGCTCAAAGGCATAGGGCACCAGCCCCATATGCTGGAGGTGGCGGGTTCAAACACAGCCCCGGCCAAAAACTGCAAAAAAAAAAAAAAAAAAAGAATAAGTAGTTATTAGGACAAACTAGCACTGAAGGCAATGTATTTTCAAAGGCAATGTGAAGCATCGGGATGCACTTGGCTAAGAACTGTATGGAGTGGGTCTTCATTGCATTGTTTGAGATTACTCTGGAATACCTGGAAACCAAAGATAGGCAAGAAGCACTCTTTACCACCGTGCCCCAGTGGAAAGGAGCTATTCCCACAGACAAAGCCTGTGACAGTTCTTCCCATGACAAGCAATCTGTCAGAGTGGAAGATGGATTGAACAGTGATTTCGTCAAGGAAGAAAATACCAGAAATGGACTAGATTCACAGCAGGAGAAAAGCAAGATAAGGAGAACAGCGCCGACCTGCAGGGTGCTCTCTACCATGCTAAAGTTACCTGGTTGTTTTCTTTTAATTTAAGGAAAACTGGGGAGAAAATGAGGTGCTTCGTAGGAATATTGGAATTGGAAGATTATTTTCTCTCATTTCTGTAATGAATTTTAAAAACGATTTTTGAAGGTAAATGATAATAAAAATCCCTATAAACTTTGTGAGGACGAAATTTTTGTTTGTGCATAAGATTTAAATGTACCCGTGAGTTTTATTTTGGGAAGGATTGTTTGTTTGTCTGTCTGTTTCATAAGGCAAGCATGACCCTAAGTTTACTGAGGAAGAGAAAGGTAAGTTTGCAGAGTAAGAGCAAGATATAGGCTTACGGAGCAAGATACGTTGCCATGGACAGTGAACAGGCCTCTATTGATGGGGCAAGTCAGCAAAGAAGCAAAGGGGCCTACATGTGAGTTTTTTAAAAAAAGAAAAGATTGGGGGATCATAAGTGATAGTTTCAGAGAATTTTACTTTATTAGTGTACCTTCGTTCTCTTTCATTTACTGGATTTATAGTCTTCAGAATGTGCCTTCTAACCTTCTAGTTTTATTCTCTGATATTCATATCTGTGTCTTTCTAATCTATTTTCTATGTGTTTGTGGGGGCAGATATTTATTATAATAAATACCTGTAAGTCTACCAGAATGTTGTGACTGGGAAGTTACCCTCTATTTGTACCTTCTACTTTCAATTTAGCTACTTCAATGAAACACAGTAATTTTAGGAAGACATATAAGTTTGATAGACTCAACAATTTATTTCTTTTGAACTGGGGAGCCCATATCTGTTCCTTTTTTATGATGTCATTTCATGGTTCTGACATAATCCCTGAAGAGTTGAGAATCTCCTTAATACATTTTCTTAATTCTTATAATGATGATAAATTATTTCAGTTTTGAAATAGAATTTGTATAGGCAAAATTATTGTATAAGTCTGTTTGAAAAGTCATTTTTGTCTTTCCCTAAATTTAAAATGAAATAGCTCTTATGAGCTATCTTTTCCTTCCATATACTTTTTTAAAAATAAAATACATGTTGGCTTTTAAAATTAATAAAGTATATATATGAATTTGCTTCCTATCCTATAATACATAAACCAATGTAAATATGTCTTTGTAAATATGATACACATGTATGAAACATGCAAATAATTATATTTAGTAATATATGTATATCTGTTTTTCTTTGTCTTTTCTTTTTTTTTTTTTTTGAGACAGAGTCTCACTAAATGACCCTCAGTAGAGTGCTGTAATGTCACAGCTCATGGCAACCTCAAACTCTTGGGCTTAAGCAATTCTCTTGCCTCAGCCTCCCAAGTAGCTAGGACTATGGGCGCCCACCACTACACCTGGCTATTTTTTTGTTGTAGTTGTCATTGTTGTTTAGCTGGCCTGGTCCAGGTTTGAAACCACCAGCCTTGGTGTATGTGGCCAGCACCCTAAGCACTGACCTATGGGCACCAAGCCTATATCTGCTTTTCTATATCATGTATTCTTCTTAGTTATTAATTGATGACAACATGATTGATTTGCCATATATGTTTATTATTTGTGTGAAAAGTTATGTTGTACATAATAAGAGCAATTGGAATTTCATTAAGTACAAAAATCCATAATTAAACATTTATATGAAAACTTTGGCAGGGGAGGACAGAGCAAAAGGAAGTCATTTCAGTTTCCTGCCAGTATTTACAGAGCAGTTAACTGTTAAAGGTAAAGTGAGTGCTCTTTGCCACAGCTAAAGTAAGATTTCAGGACACTTTGCTAAATTTGGGTAAAATAAATAACTCCCCTTTTCTGTTTTATAAAATATAAAAGTTACATTAAAAAGTACATAATTTATGTACTAACTAGAAAGTTTATTGGATTTAGTGTTAACGTTCACTATCTTTTGCTTTAATTCTTAATCTTTTATAGTTATCCATTATAAAGTAAAATCCATAAGCTAGTATAGAAATAAAGAAAAGCCCTCCACTTCTAAAATTTAAACAAGAGATTTATAGAAATAAAGCATCAGATAAATGGTTCAATTGCATTTCAGAATCAAATGAGAAACAAACATGAAAATTAGTACCTTACATGGATTATGAGTTCAGGAAGAAAAGACAAGGACTGGAGGCAATGAAGGCACTAAAGTTCAAGTTTATCCTAGAACTGGACAAACAGATTTAAAAAATTAACAGAGAGAGAAGAAAGGGAAATTAATATTAATGAGCAACTTTTATGTGCTAAGCATTATCCTTGCCCGGGATCCCCAGATAAAGGAGTCTGAAGCATGAATTAAGTGTTGATGCTTTTGAGAAGTGCAATTGTAGGGTTGGGAAAGAGAGAAAAAAGACAAAGATAGAAAAGGATAGGAAAAGATGCAAAGTATTGCATTTTCATTCTGGTCACAAGTCATGGTGAGCTATGAAGCTACATAGTTCGTTCTGTAGGTGAGTTCAGCTCAGCATTGTGGAATTTCTCCACACAAGAAATAAAAGACAATCGTGGGTAAGGAATAGTCTATCTAAGGCAGGCATGGAGGAAAGAAATGTATCTTCCACATTCTCTCATGTCCTGTTGCCAGTTGGTCAAAATATATGCCATGAGAAGTTGACTGCCCCATATTTTTGGATGACATCAGTCCACAACGCATACCCTCTGCTGTGGAATCCAAGTCTAAAAGTGGTAAAAGAAGTCAGAAACAGAGGGCATGCGGCTATTCCAAGTGGTGCTCAGTGACAACCAAGGAGGGTGCAAACTGCATAAGTGAGCAAGTGTTCAGCTCTAGCCAACTAAACAGTATGGACCCAAACAGACCCCTTGGCCATAGTGGCTGAGGCTGAGCCTGCTGCTGAAGGTCTGGGAAACAACAGCACCAAGGGAATGAGGGGAGGCCCATGGGTGAATCTGATATCAGCCACCACATAGTATTATCATTGCTGCTTTACTCTGAGTGCATTTGGGTTTCTAATTTGAAGACTAGATCTTAATTATTGTCATACAGTTGACAAAATTACTGCTGAGCCAAGGTCTAATAACTTGAACTTGAAAGTTCCACCTTCCTTTCCTATTTCATTTCTGTTTCACCTTAGATACTGAACTTGGTGTTGTGCTAACACAAGATCGCAATTTATGCACTGTGTTGATCCACCTATTGATATAACATATATGTCAAATACTAATCTTCAGAGAGGTCTCACAGCTAATACATGAGAGAACCATATTTTAAACTTATGTCAGTCAGAGTTCAAAGTCACTCTCTGCTCCATCATTGCTCACACCCAGCAATGCTTCTTCACCTGGTCTTGGTGCAGAGGTTAACCCTTGTACACATACATTGCTTCTTTGCTGGCAGGGTGTTCCTCTTTTGGGGATATCCTCACAAAATCTACTACACTCATTTTATAAAAGATGCAACTGAGGCACAAGTTTAAGAACTTACAGGTACATAATCATCAAGTCAGGGAGACCATAAGGCCTAGAGTTAAGGATACATAATGATTCTGTAGTTCTGAGACTAGAATTACAAAGATAACGCACATTCAAATAATACCCATGCAGGCATCTGGGCCTGGTGGCTCATACCTGTAATCTCAGCACTCTGGGAGGCTGAGGTGGGAGGATCACTTGAGCTCAGGAGTTTAAGACCAGTCTAAACTAGAGTGAGACCCCATCTCTACTATAAAAAGAAAAATTGGCTGAGCATGGAGGCTCACACCTGTAGTCCCAGCTACTTAGGAGAATGAGGCAGGAGGATTTGGTTGAATCCAGGAATTTTAAGTTTCTGTGAGCTAGGGTGAAACAAGGGCACTCTAGCCTGGGCAACATAGTGAGACTCTTTGTCTCAAAAAAATAAAAATGAAAACAAACAAACAACAAAAACAAATAACATACATGCAAAAGTAAATTTATATTCACTTCCAGCGACAGGATCTGAAAGAAATTTAAATACAACATATACAACATATTTCTTTTTTTTTTTTTTTTTTTTTTTTTGGAGAGTTTCACTTTGTCACCCTTGGGAGAGTGCCGTGGCATCATAGCTCACAGCAACCTCAAACTTTTGGGGTGAAGTGATCCTCTTGTTTCAGCCTCCCAAGTAGCTGGGACTACAGGTGCCCACCACAACGGTCAATTATTTTTCTTTTTATAGAGACAAAGTCTTGCTCTGGCTCAGGGTGGTCCCGAACCTGTGAGCTCATGCAATTCTCCTGCCTCAGCCTCCCAAGTGCTAGGATTACAGGTGTGAGCCACCATGCCCAACAATACAACAGATTTCAATTAAATTCAAAGGATATACATTTATGAAACAAAAACTACATCATTAACACTTCTGAAGCATATGTATACTTCTTGCATCATTTCTGGAAGCAAAAATATTGTTGCCATGTTTCAAGTGAAAATAAAAACAAATATAAATTTGACCCATGAAATATTTATGGATTATTTTGATTTTTGTTTTATTTTTAAACGTGGCATAATTTTAAAAGTGCAAGAAAATCCTCTTTTTAAAAATCCCTCTTTAGGTGATTAATTTAAAAAATTACACTTCTAGTATTTTATTCCCTTGCTTCAAGATTGCAATTTCTGATAAAATGCAAATATGCCAAGAAAGCTAAGAGTGGTATCTGTTATTACACTTTAAGCTGCCGTGAGGGTCAGATTCCATTGTTGAGAATAGTTTGGGGAAGAGAACTTGAGGGAGAAGGAAAAGAAGTTTCTTAATAGATGTCTGGGTCTTCAATAAAAAATATCAGCTACTTAACATTTTTTCTAGAGCTGGTATGACATATGTCACCATCAAGAAAAAACATATCTTGGCAAGATCTTATAATAATGAGGGCCTGTTTACAGAATATGTTCCTTCTTAGCACCAAAATCATATCTGCAACTGATAGGGGAGATACATCTGTCCACCTGTCCTCTCCTGAGCAATCTGAGCCGAGTTGTAATGTCATTTTGTACATCAAAAAATCTCAATATTGCTTTCTGCAATTTCTCAAAGACTTGAAAGACAGAACATTCAACAAGTACATTTCTACCATCATAGCCATACACTGTTCTATTACACTGTGCACAGTCCCATGCACATGCTAGAAATTTAGATGTGCATTCTCCAAAACATTTCTGCAGAGACACTTCTGATCTGGGGGGCACAGCTGCCACCCACCGTATGATTACATGATTGTAAGTCTCCTTCCATGATGCTCTTGGCTTTTTAATTTGAGGAGAGTATTGAAGGCTGAGAACAATGAGAAAAAAACTCCCCCAATGCTCAGAAGTCATAAAATCTGTCATCCTTCCTGAATCATATTATTGAAGCCACCTTTTCTTTCTAGTGCCTTCCCTATGTTCTATATTTAAACAATTTTCTGACCGTGCCTTCTTTGTTAAGGCCATACTACTAGAACTGCACAGCAAAGCAAGACAGTGTATGAGAATTCTGGTTAACACAGAAAAGGCCAAGGAAGCCGCAGCTTTCATCCCAAAATTTAGTTGGACACTTCCTCACCTTCTCATTCACTGGGCTATGTCCTTTTAGACAATTCCTTAATCATTTTTACATCCATTTTGAGTGAATGTTCATTGAATGGGAATTTGGGGATTGAATTTGTAAGCTTGCAAACTCAGCCAATTTAGATTTTTGTCTGTTACTTCTGAGATAGGTGATTTTGAACATGTCACTTGTTTCTAAGAATGAAAGCATTATGGTAAAACTATTTGGATATAAAGAAGAAACCTTTTCAGCCTCAATTTTCCCAATTATGAATGAATTTTCAAAGTCTTCTGACTTTAATGCATAATCCCTCTAAAGAGAAAGTAAGAAGGCATTTGATGTAAATGCTTGTCGCTGCTAAATACTAACAAAGTATGAAGGAAAATAGGACAATACAATAGTTAAAAGCAAGATTTAATGTTGAAGTAGTATTTTAAATTACATTAAAATTTTAAAATTCTAACTTCTATATATATTATTTGAAAGCTATAAATCTTTTTTAAAAATCAGTAGAAAGAAAGAATTAACCTTTTTATAAAGCTTTCTTTTAAAAGAAATAATGAAATCCATAAAGAGAACTCAATTGCAACAAACTAAATAAATTAAAATAAGTCATGCATAATGTGAAAGCTGTGTGTTACACATAGCAAAATAAATGTAATTAACAAATCGACAAATGAAGTAGACATCATTGTCTCATGTATCTATGACATTAATTTAAAATAAAAGTTAGAATGTTATTACAAAACTTTACATAATTCACTAACTTTCATCCTCACATTCACTATTAGATAATTTGAAAAGATGCATTAATGCTTTTTCTAGATAATGAATACAGTATATTTTAAAAAGATATTTCTCAAGCCCGGTCTATGAGATTTTACACAATGCTGCCTTAAGTGCAAACCTCAGCTGGAATTTTGTCTACAGAACTACGAGAAAAGGCCCTATATTAGAAACAAAATTAAGGCAACTAAGAGCAATGTTTTTACCTTCCCTTGGGACCAGCCATACAGTCCTGACCATATCCTTGGTACATCCAAATTTGGGAAGCTCTTCAATTTCTTGGATTTCCAAAACATCTGTGAAAGGAAAAAAAAGATTTGAAAATAAAAAAGGAAAAGATATCTCAGGAGTATATAATTGATCATCTGTCTTTACAGGGAGCTACAACAATAAGAAAAATCAGTAAAAGTTGACATCCAGGGTCATTTTCAGACTTAATTGATGATTTGAAAAGGTATTTTAAAAAAGAAAGAAAAATACTAATTTCTCAAGCTATATTTAAACTATTTGTGATTTTATGCCCAAGACTGAAAACTAAAATTTAGATTACAGAACAAATACTAAACACTATTCTTAACTATAGATGTTATTTAATAAGAGAAGAAATCAAAATTTCTAGGGTCAGATGATTGGAAGAAAAAGAACAGAACACAGCACTTGTGTCTTTGTACCTTTGAGGTCAAATAAAAGTGTAAGTCACTGCAGTTCAGTGATACCAACTCCCATTTGAAGTAGATTTAGGTGTGGATACTGATAATTTTGTGTTTGTTTTTCTTTGAGACAGAGTCTCACTCTGTTGCCCTGGGTAGAGTCCTATGCATCATAGCTCACAACAACCTCAAAGTCTTGGGCCCAAGCAATGCTCTTGCCTCAGCCTCCTAAGTATCTGGGACTTTGGCACCCACAACACCAAGCTAATTTTCTATTTTTAGTAGATACAGGAGTTGCACTCTTGCATAGAGTAGTCTTGAACTCCTGAGCTCAGACTATCCACTCTCCTTAGCCTCCCTGAGTGCTAAGATTATAGTCACAAATCACTGTGCCAGGACATTTTGTTATAAAGAAGAACAATTTTGATATGGTATATAATTTCAGAGTTTGAAATACATTTAAAACAGTAACACTAAACACAAATCTAATGCTTGAATTCCCTTTAGAAGGGAGAATAAATGCCTTCTAAACTTCTCTCTGAGTTGAGAATACTCGGGGATCTAAAGGTAGAGCTGCCATTTGATCCTGCAATTCCTGTACTAGGTGTATAGGCAAAAGACCAAAATTCACTTTATAACAAAGATATTTGCACCAGATTGTTCATTGCAGCTCAATTCATAATAGCCAAGTCATGGAAGAAGCCCAAGTGCCCATGGACCCATGAATGGGTTAACAAGTTGTGCTATACCATGGAATATTATGCAGCCTTAACAAAAGATGGAGACTTTACCTCTGTGACACTTACATGGATGGAGCTGGAACATATCCTACTTAGTAAAGTATCTCAAGAATGGAAGAAAAAATATCCAATGTACTCAGTACTATTATGAAACCAATTTACAATCACTCACGCTTTCATATGAAGAATAGATCACAACTATGGCTCAGAATGAAGGAGGGAGGAGGGAAAGACGGGAAGGAGCCTCTTCTTTGAGGCTCCTCCCACTCAGATTGAGGAAGGAGGGTGAATGGTGGTATCACCTATGGTGGATAATGCAAGAGCACATGTCGGATCTATTAAGTATAGAGTATAAATGTCTTAACACAATAATTAAGTAAATGAGACAAGATATATATTAACCAGTGTGATGTAAATGCTCCTAATTCTATACGAAATCAGCACATTGTACCCCATAAATACATTAATGTATACATGATCTATGTGTTTATGATTGTAAAAAAATTAATAAAAAATAAATAAATAAACTTCTCTCTGGGTATCCTAGCAGGCATGTTCACCAAACACAAACAGAGATGAGTCTTTACCTCTTCTCTATATGCCCTCCCAGAATTTAACCCAGAAGACAAAAACACACATTTTTAGTAGGAACCAGCTGAAATATTTGGAACTTACGCACTGATCCTTAGTACTTTCAAGCATTCCTGTAAAGTTCAGGGCAGTAAGTAATCCATTACATTGTCTACTAAATATCAGGCATCATGCTGGTAAAGTGGGATGGATGAGACCATCATCACATGACCAAGTGAACACCTTGTGAGCTGCTATTCTTAGCACCATGAATTTGATGCTAAAAACTCCCTAATCTGTCCTTGATCTCATCTCTGAACTCCAGACTCATGTAGCTAACCAGCTCCTTAACACCTCCACTTCAAAGTACACCAAGCTTCTCAAAGCTAACATGGATAAAAAGAACTGTGATTTTCCCATCCAATTATTTTCATCCTTTAGGCTCTCCTATCCCCACAACAATGCCACATTTTGCAAAGCACAGAAGGAAGTCCATGTTCTTGATTTGTTTTTTCCCTCATCATTGCCCATATCCAAACCATCAGTCAGTCTTGTTGGCTCAACATCCAGAAACCATCTACTTTTCTCTGTCACTATTGCCATTAATGTAGTAAAGGTCACATTTTTTTTTTCATCTGGACATCTTTGATAACCTTCATGTGGTCTCCCTACTCTCTTTCTTTCCTTTCTCCAATTCGTATCCCACTGAAAACAGCCAGAGTGATTTCTTTACAGTGAAGATAAGGTGAGACTTCAGGCTTATATCAACTCTGTAAGACTGTATTACACTTGCCCTTTTCCCACTTTTCTGACCTCATTTTAAACTACCTTCTGCTCCCTGACTGTATTCATGCCATATTGACTTTCTGGGTTTTGATCATGATAAAATAATTCCTAATGCCCCCCGATCCTATAATTCTATATGTATTGAGGCTCCTCCTTCTAATATGAAGAGGCTGCATATTTCTATTCATTCAGGTCTCAGTTCAGATCTCACCTCCAGACCTCTCATCAACCAAATCCCCCTCCACTCACATTACTGCCAATCACTGTTATCCTGTTCTGTGATTTCATAGCACTCAAAAGCATCTTAAATTCCCTTTCATGTATTTTCTTTTTTCATTATCTCTTACTTAACGAGGAGTAGAGTTTCCAGAAAACTTACTTGTGTTGTTCGCTGCTTTATCTCCATGACACAATCATGGCTATTACATGTGAGGTATCTAATAAATAAATGGTGAAGCAGGAAAATGCCAAGATGTGCCATACATACCTAAAGAAAACTATCTACTCTGCACTGTAGGTATAAAAGTGCCTGAATGAAGACACACTTATTTTGGCCTCCAACTCAGCTCAATAAAAATGAACCATGGTTACGAAGAATATGTATTTCAGATTCTCTATGACAAATTCAACATCAAAAACACAGTCTCAGTGAAGTCTATTTCTTACCTCCCAGTTGGGAATCCTGCCCTCTCAAAATCTTCCCTCCCTATTGCACCAGTGGGATCATTCTGAAACTTAGATCTGAGCAGTCACTCCTCTTCCAGTAAAACCCTGACGCCCAACTTCTCCCCCACCACCCCAGTGCCTTCAGATGGAATTTGAGCTCCCTGATATAAAAGACTTCCATGATCTGGCCAAGACTTCTGGCATGAAGTTCATTTTATTTGTAGAAATGGAAATAAAATTGTAATGGGACTTCAGAGCACATTTATTAATATAATGTCTACCACAAGCTGTGTTTATACACGGGCCTGATTTTCCCTTCCTAACTTATTTTTTTCCATAATATAGCTTTTAGTTAAATCAAAAATACAAATGTCACCTGCTCAAGAATCTGCAACATTTAGAAAATTAATTTTATACTTTAAAAAATTAAAAACTGTTTTTTAAAAATTTAATCATTTCACTTAAAAGTGTTCTCATAGTTTTGACAATTTTCAGTTAACTATAAAATTTTTAAATGCTTTTATGATTTTAATAAAACTTTGCTGTTTCCAGAACAGATAGCGTAAGCACTTTGCCTATCCAAAGTGTCTTGCCAGCCACTGTCAACTCAGCCCTGAGGCCTTGTCAACTGGTTGCTAGTTGTTGCAAAGGAATGTGCTAGAGCTGGCTTATAGATATTAGCATTTCTTCACAACTCAACATTCAGTGAAATCTTGTTGATAGCTTAAATTTATCCCCCTTAGGAGTATTTACCTAATGAAAATCAGCAGAGGTTACAGGGATGAACATTTACCAGCAACCATTGTGCTTTGTCCTTCCTGGCCACTGAGTTCCCTAAGAAAACATTCCTTAATGTTATTTGTCCCCTTTTATTTCTTTCTTCCTTATCTTTTAAAATGAAAATAACAGCAAAAATCAAAAACAGTCATCATATTAGTTAAAATATTCCCTTGCCAGTCATGACAGACACCTGATATAGTAATTGTAGGTAACACAGATAGAGAAAGTATTTTGCAATTTTATGAAAATTGCATGGTATGAAAGCACTCCTTCACAAAGTCAAGAGTAGCCCAGGCTCCTAGTGTCTTTCACTCTCACCAACTCTCAAGCATTTATATAAGAAAATCCAATTACCTCCTGTTAAAGCCTCAGGAAGGAGGAAATGTGGAGGAAAGATGGTGCTCCCTCCCTTGTAGGATGGGGCCTGGAAATACAACTCCTTTCTGCTTTCACATCACTGCCAAGACCAGATCCTGAGGTGACAAGTGGAGACTGACGACAAGGAGCAGTATCTGCCATATGCCTATTGTCTTTCAAATTGTTTCGATTATTTGAAAAGCTAGCAAATACATATGATAAAAATTCCAAAAATCACAGAAGAATCTATAGTGCAAAGCCAGTGTCCCTTCAGCCACTGTCTTCCAGTTTCTCAGCTCCTCTACCCAGAGAAAACTTGTTTCTTCTGGCTTTATAGAAATAGTCTATGCATCAAATATAGTGTAAAGCATGTTTCTATTTTGTTATGGACCTTTCCATTTTTCTGTCAGTCTTAACTAATTCTGGGCTTTTCTCTATTGAAATCTCTCTCATAGATTCCAGCTGCTCCTGTTGGCCAGCACTGGCTATATCACACTCCTTTCTCACCAAGTCATTCCTTCCTTCCCCTGTGCAATTTTATGGCTTGTATAGTTTATGAGCAATTTAAAACAGTTCATTTAACCCATATGGATCAACCAGCTTGAGCCCACCTAATATTAGGGCCTCATAAAGAAGGAGGAGGGGCCAATCTATTGATAACTATACAAGGACAATGGAGGATGTGACACTGATTCCCGTCCTCCTTTTTCCCCACCTCTTGTTCCATATAAAAAGGACTTACAGAGTAAGCATTTTGTCCCTCTAGAGAGATGCTAGCTATATTTTAAAACAAGTTAGAGAAATTGCTTTGAACATCAACACATTATCCAAACATGATGGATACAGAATCTGAACACAGCCTTGCTCATGCTGAGTTGTGTGCCCCTGTCAGTGTTCCCTGTCTCACCCTGACGCTGTGCATCAGAGCAGGCCAGAGTCCAGCAGAACATTCTCCCCAGCACGGTTGTCTGGGAAGTGGGAGGAAACAAACATTGGCTCATTTCCTCCTCGGGTGAACTCACAGCAGCTCAGTCATGGCTGGTGCATCTGCCTTAGCTTATTTAGGGAGACAAAGTAAATCAAAGACTAGAAATCAGAATGCTTCTGTGGCCACACCGTGTTGGTCAGTAGAAAGTTATCTCAGAACTCCATTTATCGGAAATACATATTTTACATCAAAATGTTATTTATTTTATTTCTTTTTCAAAGTTGAATTGATCAAAACATAAATGATCTGTTGCTAAATTCCTGCATCCCATGGTAGGAACCCAATTTTAAGAGCTTCATATTGCTGGGATTTGTCTCTAATTTGTAAAACCTGCCTTTCCTGAATCTAGGATTCTCTGCCCACATGTCTCTAGAAACACATTTGCATGTTTCTGAATGTTTCTAATTACACAATATTTTTGGAACATAGCCGGGAAGAACATAATAAATAAATTGTTTTTCAAACTGTTTCTCATTTTATCAGAATTAGATTGAGAATAGTGATCTCATCATCATTTTCTTAAAAAGATCATTTTACTGAAAAAGGTAAATAAAAAATTCTCAGATGTTCTGTTTTTGGCTGAATGAGACTTCCAAACAATACACCATCCATTGCAATCTGCCATCACTATTACACCCTATCTCTGTGACAGTTCTGCAATTAAATCTAAAATATTTGGCCACAGAACCTATAGTATGCCCCACAGAAATATTACTTCTATTCCTCTCTTCTTTTACATTCACTCAGAAACTCCATAATGAGGTCTGATCCTTGGATTATGGGTTACTGGTATTTGTGATACCTTTCTATTATATTGGCATGATATCTACAACCCATCTTATCATATCTTAATCCCTAAAAAATTATATTTACCACTTGGTGTTGAAATCACAAAATCATCTCCCCAGTGATAAATAGTTGAATTATAAATTAATATTTTAAACTTATTTTCTAATTGTTTTCTCCTATGCATAGCAGGAATGTCTCCTTATGATGTTTTCTTTAGGCCAGGTACAGTGGCTGATGCCTATAATCTTAGCACTTTGGTAGACTGAGGCAGGTGGATTGCCTGAGCTCAGGAGTTAGAGAACAGCCTGAGCAAGAGCAAGATCCCATTTCCAAAAATAACTGGTCATTGTGGCTGGTGCCTATAGTCTCAGCTACACAGGAGACTGAGGCAAAAGGATCTCTTGAGCCCAAGAGTTTGAGATTGCTTGTAGCTGTGACACCACAGCACTCTACTGAGGGTGACAAAGTGAGACCTTATCTCAGGAAGAAAGAAAAGAAAAGGGAAGGGAAGGGAAGGAGAAAGAGAGACAGAGTCAGAAAGAAAGATGTTTTCTTTATTTCTATACCCGAAACCAACCTCCTCATTATTTACCTGTATGATTATATCAAAATGTTGTTCTACAATTTTCTTTCCCATTTGAGTCCCTTGAGTTTATCTAATTAGTTGACATTTAACAGAGTCATGAATCAAATAAATGTTTATGGGCAGAAGAGCATGGAGAAAGGGAGTCCTGTTCACAGGATAAACCCTGGAGAAATAAAATTATTAGGGGCCCAGGGAATAGTGCAAACTTTGAGAGAAGAAAGATATCATGGAAGAAGAGGGTTTTGAAGGAAGTTTGATGAGTCACTAAACCTATTTGTTCTTTTTACTTTAACTTAGGTGGGGCCCATGAGCAAAATCATTCAAAAAAGATCCTACCTACATCAGAGTGATAGCAAATATCAAGTTTGGTCATTTCACCAATCCATATGGATTTCTAGAGAATTAACTCTCTAGGCATCCCAAATTTAATTTTTATTTGCTCAGACCTTTGCCAATTTCTAAATGCTAGTTTCTACATTCTACATTGTATATAAATGCACATCCAGGATTTCATTTTGGACCATGACTATGTATCGTTTAAGATCCCATTTTTAGAAAGCAGAACCCAATGGAGTTTGCCCTCTGCCAGAAAGGGAATCAATCCACTCAATATTCTACATAATCCTGCTCACATTTTTTACATTGACAAAATATTTTAAAAAAAAAAAAAGGCATGGCACCTGTAGCTCAGGGAGTAGGGCACCAGCCCCATATGCTGGAGGCAGTGGGTTCAAACCTGGCCCCAGCCAAAAACTGCAAATAAAAAAAAATACCCCCCCATGGGGGAAAAAAAAAAGGAGTGTTTTGAGAAATCACTTCATTTGTTTGTTTTTGCAATTAAATGAAATAAGGTACAGAAAGGGATAGTACAACAAAGGGTATGTTGTGTGCCCTCAATAAATGCTTACAGTCAAGATGAGCTATATGTCTCGTCACCCATAGCTCACTGGTTAGGGCACCAGCCACATACACCAAGGCTGGCAGGTTTGAACCCAGCCCTGGCGTACTAAACCACAGTGATAATTACAACAACAAAAAATAGCCAGGCATTGTGGGAGGAGCCTGTAGTCCCAGCTGCTTGGGAGGCTGAGGCAAGAGAATCACTTAAGCCCAAGAGTCTGAAATTGCTGACACCACAGCACTCTACCAAGCGCAACATAGTGAGACTCTGTCTCAAAAAAAGAAAAGATGAGCTATATCTATATAGGGTGTCCATAAAGTTCGTGTGCAATTTAAATAGTTTAACATAGTAAATTGCACGAACTTTATGGACACCTTGTATGTGTCATATCCTATATACATTAAATTTTAAAAGAACGTCACAGAACATATACTAAATTAGATTAGAAACATAAAAACATGAAAATAACTATATATGAAAGCTATAGATAAAATAGCACCATTCTGAGAGATAGGAGGAGAGCATTTTTTCCCCATTTTCCACATTGTCTAACTTTTAGGACACAAAAGCATCAAAATTGAGAAGCACACTTCCTCACTGGGGAGTTCGTGATAAATTCAGCTTATAAAATAAAATCGAAAGAATCTTAAAGAAGCTCTTTCTGGAATATATTTCATTTTTTTTAAGGAAGAAATGATTTTAGCTCTCACCCCTAGCATCCTGACAATGAGCTAGTATGTTATTAAGATACCTGTCAAAAACAGTTCAGTTAGCAGGAGCAGAGCTGTGGAATTTTTCCTCAGGGAGCTTTCAAACCAATGCCATTAATGTAATATTACAAAACAGGAAACAAAATGGACAACACAAAAATGAAGGGTGAAGGCTAAACAACCCCATTATTAGCTATAGGGTGAGACCTGGAAATTTCAGGCTGTATGATTTTTCAAGGGATGACTCGTGATACCTATCCATGAGATAGCAATGTGGCCAGGCAAAAAATAACCAAGAAAGTCTGCTTCTCAGGCACTAAAAAAAAAAAAAAAAAAATTCACGTTCACTTCCAAGGACAAGCAATGGATACGTGAGAATGGACCCTTTCCTCTTAGCCATGCCCCAGTTCTCAGCAGGGCCTGAAGAGCTTTGGTCTAACAGTGCCATTATCTAGCCTGTTGGTTCTCATCATGAGACAGGCTCGCAAGGCAAAAGAGAGGCAGGCTGTTAAAGGCAAGGCAGGGGATCCCACAAACATATCAGGAGAAGTACTATGACATTTCAGAAGGCCAAAGCACTCCAGCTCTCCAATTTGTCCTCCATCCATCTAATAGCACACACTTGGCCTCCTCTCCCTTGCACCGCTCTTCCCGCTATCAGAGCCCAGGCACCTGAGGAAAGACTTTGGCCAGGTCTTTCCTCATATTTTCAGAGCCTCTTTCACTTCCATTCTTTGGCTTCAAAATGAGTACAAATCGACAAAATGGAATCATTTCTGCTTGGCATAAGGCTTGGCAACCAGATAACACCGGAAAAAAAAATAAAAAATAAAAACCACATTTACTTTCCCCCACATCCATCGGCATGCAAAGTTCCAAGATGGAAATTTGTTTCTCCTGCAGTTTTATGACACTTCTACTGCCTGATTATCCCACTTTATGGCAATTTGCATCGTTATGGGCCTGCGGCAAATGAAACAAATTGCCATAAAATGTTGGGAAAATCCTAAATCATGGCTCTGTCTGGCCTCCTGAATGATGACACTGGGGTTGAATTCAGATGGCTCGGTTCATTTTCCTACAAACAGTCATGCCAGCCTTAATGGGTGCTACTGGCTCGCACATCAGGCTGCGTGGTGACTACTAAATGAGGCAAACTAATAGAATTTTTTTCCAATGCACTAAGCAAGTCTTCAGTAAAGAAAAACACATTGATTCCGAAGTTGTTTACTACCAACTAAATAGAACCCCTATAGCTTTTCCCATGCAGCCCACATTAGAGCTAAATTAACAGCCCCCATACGTATCCATTCTACTAGCACCAGACAAAAGTGCTTACATCATTAGGAATGTAACTTGCCTCAGTCTAAATCATGATACAGAAGATTGTCTTTCTCATTTAACTGCCTAGCTATCAAAAATTGTAATATCAGGCATAGACAAGCCTTTAAAGAAAAATAAATGCGCTGAAAGGTCATAAATAATTGCTGCATTTTAATTCAGTGGTGATGTGTTAGGTTTAAAAAAAGGAATAGGAGCCCGATGGCTAGACATGCAAAAATGAGAGTAGTCCAGGAAGGATGATAAATTTGATGAGTATTATGATCCATGGTGATCAAAATCTTTTTTGTCAACCCCTCCTAGGAGTAAATTTATGAGAGGAGAATCTTCCTAGTAAGAAACCCTTTTCACTCACAGCACACAGGATTCATTTGAACAGTGAGGCTGAAATAAAAGCAACGAATTGTATTTCTCATAACCTCCTGTATGTCACATCCTACCAACTTCCACCTCACCCTCGAATGTCTTGCCCCAACACACTTGGAGAGGCTGCATAGCTCTTCCTATACACAGAGCAACTCTTCCAGAACCACCCTCTCTCCGTCATATGCACTATGGAGGTTCCCAGTCTCATGCAAAACAAATAGTAAACAATGCCTAAATATGAAGAGGCTCTGAAGGAAGCTAACAGTTCCGGGTATGAGATTCCAATTATGATGAACAAGTTGCACCAAAAATTATTTTCCAGATAATTATAAATATTCTAGAAAGCAAAGAGCTCTTATGGAAACTAGTTTTACATTACTTAAAACACTTTTCATATAATATTTGACAAAAAAGAAAGAGTAAATTAACAATTATCATTTATTGAGGGTTTATCATATACCAAGCACTGCACTGAGAGGTTTAAATGACTATTTAATCATGTCAACCACTTATAGGTGGTAACCTAATTTTTAGAGAGGCTAAAGTACTTTCTCTAGGATGGACAGATAGTAAGATGCAGAACCAGAGTCTGAAGTAAGTTCTAGACTTGCTATTATCCAAGGAGTCCTCAAGTTAAAAACACTCTACTGATATACAATTCACACTTACAAATGGAGGCTATCACAGGTAGGTAAATATACCTGCTCGAACTTATATACAAATTAAACTCAAGAACAAACTTACAGAACCAAGCTCATTCATAACCCAGGGAACTGCCTGTAATTATATCTTCTCCACCACAATGTCACACAGTGCCTTGTAAAAATCAACTTTTCTGCTAAATTAACATTATTATTTCTCTGACAATAAACTCCAAAAGGATAAAATCTCCTTGAATAATTTTTATAAGTATCACACATTTGGCTTCTCCTGGATGATTTTTATGACTCATTAGTATAGCCATTTCTTCTCCTCATTTGTCCTTTTCTATTTCACTGTCATTTGCTATACAAAGTATCAAATACTTTCAATACAGAATGAAAATTTTTTGACTCTGGACTTCACTTTGCTTTTCAAACTTGCTCCTTTCTAAGATTACAGAAACTGCACCTGGTAAGCCAAGCATGTAACACTAAAACAAGTAAAGTCATTGTATTTGCTGTTTATAGCAGTTTTAATTCATGTTATATGAGTGACAAATGATTATGTATAGTCCAAGACTATGTGTATTTATTAATGTTCCCCAAGATTTCACACCCATTTTCATCATTGTGATTTCCAAAGTAGGAAGCATAGAAGAATTTCAAAAATCTATATTGTCTTGAACCACAGGTCTTGCTGTGCAGTTGTTAAAGTATTTGTTAAGTTTATGAATCTATATATGAGATCTGAAAATTAAATTCATGAACTCGTCCTAGAAATAGTGCTACATGCCTCATAGGTGAATATTGCTATAGTTACCTTTGAAGTGTTCCCCTTGGCAAGCTATGCACCAACACCAGCACCTAGTCTACCCTTCAAAGCAATTTTTTTTTCTTTTTTTTGCAGTTTTTGGCCAGGACCGGGTTTAAACCCGCCACCTCTGGTATATGGGGCTGGCGCCCTACTCCTTTAAGCCACAGGCACTTCAAAGCAATTTTGAAACTCTTTCTGGAATGGCTATCAAAGCTGTCATCATATTGCCCTAGATGCCCTGAATGTCACCAAAATATTTCCTTTCAATATTTCTTTTATCTTCAGATAAAGACAAAAGTCACCGTGGTCCAGATCAGGTGAGTAGGGAGGGTGTTCCAATACAGGTATTTGTTTACTGGCTAAAAATTCCCTCGCAGACAGTGCTGCATAAGCTGGTGCATTGTGATGATACAAGAGCCATGAATTTGGGGCCAAGATTTTCAGTTAAGATTTTCCTGTTTCTCTATCAATGTTTACTTTGTCTGCTGTGCTTCTCATAGTCACTCAATGATTTGGACACACAATTTGATGAATTTTTGCAATGCTTTCATCAGTTATGCTTTTTACAGCTGCCCTGACCTCACTTCATCAGTGATGCTTTCTCTCTCCTCAGAAAAAAGTTTAATCTTGTTGTACACTGCCACTTTCTTCATGGCTTTATCCCCATAAACTTACACTAATATATGCCTGATTTCCCTTCCACTCTGCATTATGAGGAGTTGTCTAATTATTTTTTGATGTATTACAATGTAATGATAATAGAAATAAAGTACACACTAAATGAAATACACTTGAGTTATACCCAAACCATACCCCCACCCTGGTCTGTGGAAAAATTATTTTCCATGAAATTGGACCTTGGTACCCAAAACACTGGGGATCACTGATTTCATTTTATGACTGAATACTACTCTGTACCACACTTTCTCTAACCACTTACGTATACATAGGCACTTAGGTTGATTCTGTATCTATGCAATTGTGAATTGTAGTGTGATCAACATTCAGGTACAGGGGCCTCTTTGATAAAATTATTTCTTTTACTTTGGGTAGATACTCCTCAGGAGTAGGATTGCCAGATCAAATGGTTAGTCAACCAAGTATAAGAACACATACATTTTGCTCTGCCTCCATAACAAGCATCTGTTGATTTTTGACTTTTTAATAATGGTTATTCTGACGAAGGTAAGGTGATATTCATTGTAGTTTTAATTTTCATTTCCCTTAAAATTATTGATACTGAACTTTTTTTTCATATGTCTGCTGGCCATTTAACTATCTTCTTTTGAAATACTGTTCAGGTCTTTTGTCCATTTTTAATAGATTTGTTTGTTTTTTCTTATTGAGTTCTTTGTAAATGCTAAAGATTAATCTTTTGTTAAATCGATAGTTTGCAAATATTTTCTTCCATTTTATAGGTTGCCTGTTTATTCTATCAGTTATTCCCATTGTTGTACTACTTGTTAATTTGCCTGGGCATGGAGGCTCATGCCTGTAATCCTAGCACTCTGGGAGGCTAAGGCAGGTGGATTGCCTGAACTCAAGAGTTCGAGACCAGCCTGAACCAGAGTGAGACCCCGTCTCTAAAAATAGTGGGGTGTGGTGATAGGTGCCTGTATTCCCAGCTACTTAGGAGGCTGAGGCAAGAGAGTCACTTGAGTCCAAGAGTTTGAGGTCGCTGTGAGCTAAGATGCTATGGAACTCTAACCAGGGTAACCAGGTGAGACTCTGCCTCAAAAAAAAATGTTTGTTAATTTAATTCACATTTATTTTTGTGCTGTCGCATTTTCCTTTAGGGGTCTTAGTCATAAATTCTCTGCATGAATTCTAGACATAGTCTTAGAAGAATGTTTTCTATTACATATTCTTTTAAAATTTTTATTATTTCATGACTTACATTTAATTTAACCCATCTTAAATTAATTTTTGATATAATGTGATTTTTGTTCTTAAGACATGTGTACCAGAATGTTCATTGCAGCCCAATTCATAATTGCTAAGTCATGGAAGAAGCCCAAGTGCCCATCAGCCCACGAATGGATTAATAAATTGCAGTACATGTACACCATAGAATATTATGCAGCCTTAAAGAAAGATGGAGAATTTACCTCTTTCATGTTTACATGGATGGAGCTAGAACATATTCTTCTTAGCAAAGTATCTCAAGAATGGAAGAAAAAGTATCCAATGTCAGCCCTACTATGAAGCTAATATATAGCTTTCATATGAAGGCTATTACCCAACTTTAGCACAAGAATATGGGGAAAAAGGCAAGGGAGGGTCAGGGAGGGGCAAGGTTGGGATGGAGGGAGGGTAATTGGTGGGGCCACACCTATGGTGCATCTTAGAAGGGTACAGGTGAAACTTATTAAATGCAGAATACAAATGTCTTCATACAATAACTAGGAAAATGCCATGAAGGCTATGTTAAACAGTTTGATGAA
>CAUYRH010023589.1:0-47579 GCA_963574655.1 Perodicticus potto
GATCTCAAGGCTGGTTCAATATACATAAATCTATAAATATAATTCATCACATAAACAAATTAAAAAACAAAGACCATATGATTCTTTCAATTGATGCAGAAAAAACTTTTGATAATATCTAGCATCCCTTCATGATCAGAACACTAAAGAAAATGGGTAGAGAGGGGACATTTCTTAAACCGATAGAGGCCATCTACAGCAAAACCATAGCCAATATCATATTAAATGGAGTTAAATTGAAATCATTCCCACCTAGATCAGGAACCAGGCAAGGTTGCCCATTGTTTCCAATGCTCTTCAACATTGCAATGAAAGTTTCAGCCATTGCAATTAGGGAAGAAAAGGCAATCAAGGGTATCCATATAGGGTCAGAAGAGATTAAACTTTCACTCTTAGTAGATGACATGATTGTATATCTGGAAAACACCAGGGTTTCTACTAGAAAACTTTTAGAAGTGATCAAGGAATACAGCAATGTACCAGGCTACAAAATCAACACTCATAAATCAGTAGCCTTTATATACACTAACAACAACCAAGCTGAAAAAATAGTCAAAGACTCTATTTCTCTCCCAGTAGTGCCAAAGAAGATGAAATATTTGGGAGGTTACCTAACAAAGGAAGTGAAAGATCTCTATAAAGAGAACTATGAAACTCTAAGAAAAGAAATTGCTGAACATGTCAAGCAATAGAAAAATATACCATGCTCATGGTTGGGAAGAATATTGTTAAAATGACCATACTACCCAAAGCAATATACAGTTTTTATGCAATTCTTATTAAAGCTCCATTGTCATATTTTAAAGACCTCAAAAAAATAATACTTCATTTTATATGGAATCCGAAAAAAACTCGAATAGGCAAGACATTACTTAGTAATAAAAACAAAGCAGGAGGAATCATGCTACCAGACCTGAGACTGTACTATAAATCGATAGTAATCAAAAGAGCATGGTACTGGCACAAGAACAGAGAGGTAGATGTTTGAAACAGAATGGAGAACCAAGAGATGAACCCAACTACTTACTGCTATTTGATCTTCAACAAGCCAATTAAAAACATTCAGTTGGAAAAAGACTCCCTATTTATTAAATGGTGCTGAGGGACCTGGCTGGTGACCTGTAGAAGACTGAATTTGAACCCACACTTTTCACCACTAATGAGGATAGACTCACACTGGATTAAACATTTAAACTTAAGACATGAAACTATAAAAATACTAGAAGAAAGTGCAGGGAAAACTCTTATAAGAATTTGCCTGGGCGAATACTTTATGAGGAGGACCCCACAGGCAATAGAAGCAGTATCAAAAATACACTACTGGAATCTGATGAAACTAAAAAGCTCTTGCACAGTCAAGAACATAGTAAGTATAGCAAGCAGACAGCCCTCAGAATGGGAGAGAATATTTGCAGGTTATGCCTTTGACAAAGGTTTTATACCCAGAATACACAGAGAACTCAAACGTATTAGCAACAAAAGAACAAGTGATCCCATCTCAGGATGGGCAAAGGATCTGAAGAGAAACTTCTCTAAAGAAGACAGGCGCATGGCCTTCAGACACATGAATAAATGCTCATTATTCTTAATCATCAGAGAAATGCAAATCAAAACTACCTTGAGATATTATCTAACTCCAGTAAGATTAGCCCACATAACAAAATCCCAAAACCAGAGATGTTGGTGTGGATGTGGAGAAAAGGGAACACTTCTACATTGATGGTGGGAATGCAAACTAATACATCCCTTTTGGAAAGATGTTTGGAGAACACTCAGAGACCTAAAAAAAGACTTGCTATTTGATCCTATAATTCCTTTACTTGGTATATACCCAGAAGACCAAAAATCACATTATAACAAAGATATCTGTACCGGATTGTTTATTGCAGCCCAATTCATAATTGCTAAGTCATGGAAGAAGCCCAAGTGCCCATTGATCCACAAATGGATTAATAAATTGTAGTACATGTATACCATGGAATATTATGCAGCCTTAAAGAAAGATGGTGACTTTTCCTCTTTCATATTTACATGGATGGAGCTGGAACACATTCTCCTTAGCAAAGTATCTCAAGAATGGAAGGAAAAGTATCCAATGTATACAGCCCTAATATGAAGCAAATTTGTATCTTTCATGTGAAGGCTACAACCCAATTATTGCACAAGAAGACAGGGAAAGGGGAGAGGGAGGGAAGGGGAGTGAGAGAGTGGGGGGAGAGAGGATAAAGGGTGGGATCACACTTGAGGTGCGTCTTTGAAGGGCCAGGTAAAACCTACTAAATGCAGAACACAAATGTTTTCACACAGTAAACGAGAAAATCTCATGAACGTTATGTCGAACAGGTGGATGAAAATATTTCAGATTGTATATGAAGCCCGCATACTGTACCCCATGATTGAACTAATGTACACAGCTATGATTCAATTTAAAAAAATAAAAAAAAAGAGACTTCTGGAGATGGAAGGTGGTGATAGTTGCCCAACACCATAAATGCATTTTCTATTACCCAACTGTACATTTCAAATGGTTAAGACAGTAAATTTTATATCATGTGTGTTTTACCACAATAAAAAATGGGGGGAAAATGGGAAAAAAAAAATTCTTCCTCATTTAAAAAAAAAAAAAAAGCCAGGACGGACCATGAGGTTTCTTTTAAATGCCAAACACTGTTGATCTATATGGACCTTGTATGTATTTATGCCCAGTGTAAACAGTAGATGTATTAGTACTCTATTGCACATAACAGATTTCCCTAAAACTCAGTGGCGTGAAAGCACAGCATTTATTCTCTCGCAGTTTCCGTGGGTCGGGATCGAAGCACAGTTTGGTGGGTGCCTGTGACTCAGGGCTTCTCACAGGCTGCAGCCCAGGACTCTGCTTTCCTCGGTACTTGTCTGGGGCAGGATCCGCTCCCACGCCTGCTGATTGTTGGTAGGATTCACTTCCTCACTGATGTTAGACTGGACCCTTAGTTCCTTTCTGACTGTCAGCTAGGGACTGTCCTCAGTTCCCCACCTCAGGGACTCTCGCTTTCTTCGTAAAACCACACAAGCCAAGAATGCAATATCAAGAGAGATGCCGGCATGACAGTCACGCCTACCCAGTCACGCTCCCAGGAGTGACAACCTAACGCTTTGCCATTCTCTGTCCATTAGAGCAGGTCACTAAGTCCAGCCCACACTCGAGAAGAGGCTCTACCAGGTGTAATACCAGCAAGTGGAGACTGGGGGGAGTCCTGTGAGAAGCTGTTGCCTGCACCCTAAAATAAAACATACCATAGATGTCACTGTTTTAAGAACCCATTAGTTCTGTCATCCCAGGATGCCTTAAATATCTACAGCTATAAGAAACCACTAAATTCCATAAAATTCTGATGAATGGTTTTTAAATCATGACTCCTGTGTCCTCAGATAAGATTGGATCAAATAATTTTTCCATAGAAAATAACTAATTATGTTTGTTTGTTTGTTTTGTTGTTGTTGTTGTTGTTTGGCCAGGGCTGGGTTCGAACCCGCCACCTCTGGCATATGGGACTGGCGCCTTACTCCGTTGAGCCACAGGCACCGCCCAACTTAACTAATTATAAAGATCTAAAAAATAGTTAATGGGTAGTTCTGTTTCTCCCACACGTTTCTTGGGCTCCCTTACTGAGCTTTTGAAATATTTTCACAAATTCTTTAATACTCCTCCCTTCAAGGGGCAGAGGTTAACTCTCCTCCCCTTCAGTATGGACTGAGTGGAGGGCTGGCTTCTAGTGAATAGAATATGGTGGCAGTGACAGGGTGTGACTTCTGAGACTAGATAGACGAGGCATCATCGTAGCTTCCTCTTTGTAACATCTTCCTCTTAGTTTTCTTTCTTGGATCCCTTGCTCTGGGGAAGCTGGCAGCCATGCTGTGAGGGTGCTCAAGCAGCCTTTGGGAGGGCTTCTTTCTGTAGAGGAGGAGATGAGACCTCTGCTGACATCCCTGGGCGTTTGAAGCATCTCGGAAGTGAATCCTTTCATTTATCAAGTATTGCACCAGGGCCTGGGAGGAGATACCAAGAAGATATGGGGCCTTTTCTCAAGGAGCTTAAGAGCTGAGGTGTGTAGGAAAGCTTATGCCATCTTATTATTCAGAAGGTGAAGCTCACGGCTGGAGTGATCCACAGAGCCACCTTGAAGGCACAGCGGTGTGCCTCAAACCTTGGGATAAAATTTAGGCAGACTGATGGATAGCTAATGTAGTTCAGAAACTGGGGTATAGCATGAAGTTATTAAAGTTATGGCGGTGAGAAAAAAACTCAAGATTTATTTTTTTTTTGTTTTGTGTGTATTTCCTGACATATAAAATGTGTCCATTTGCATTAACTTGGGCAAATAGCTTGCAGCAAGAAAGAAGCACAAGCTTTAAAATATGAATAAGTAAAGTTAGAGGCTTGTAAGTAGAGGGCCATGTACCAGATATTGGTACAGAGAGGAGAACAGAGACGGTCACGTAAGCTCACGGGAGTCCCACCAATGCCTGCCAGGGCAGAGTTTAAGACTTTTCTCAAACAACAACCTTGTATTTGTTCAGATGTGGAATCAATATGAGCATGGAGCCTGCAGACGTGCTCTGATGTGTGTCTGGTTCTCACTGGGGATCTGTGTTTCAGACTTCAGAAGAGGACAGCCCTCTGACTCTGATGCTTCCTAGAACCTTCTCCCCAATATCGCTGTGCCCGTCTGCACCTTTTGATATTATATCTGTTCTCCAAAAGTTGAGAGGATCTTTATTTTAACGGATTATGTTTTTATTTGCCACTAGCCAATGAATTAAATCTGAGGATGAAAGGTGGTTGGTGGTGACATTTGCTGCCCTGTCACCAGCCCTGTCCTCCCTCTCAGTGTCCCAAGCAGTGTGTTCTGTTGAAGAGGAGGCCTATGCCTGCCACAGGAGTGGACCAGCCAGTCGGGACTATCTGTGCCCCTGAATACTTACCAGACTGTAGTACCTGTAATCCCATAGTTGTCTCCTTCAGTAGATTGTAAGTTCTTTGAACGCCGGGGTTGTATCTTAGCTGTCAGCACAGCGTTTTAAACATAACAGGTGCTTAACTTAGGAAGGGCTGTTTTTCTTTCTGGGCTGGTAGGCATGGTGTGTGGAGGGAGTGCCGTGTAAAATGTGTGTTGCTTCTTTTGTGTAACGAGCCTTCCTGGCTTCCTCTACGGAAGCCACCACCGGTAACTTGCTTTTCCATCATGTTGCAGAACCACCATGGAGATGCTCGCTGTTCCGTAGCTTCCTTTGTGCCACACACTCCCCAGTTCACCTGGGTCCCTTTGGCCAGAGAAGCAAGGTTGCTGCTCCCTCACCAACACTGTAGATGCTCTTCACGGGTATCTTATAAAATGTTCTCCTTGGATTTATATCTTGCAGATATCTTCGTTTCTAACTTCATCCAAGAAGTTTCTAAGGCAATGTGGTGGCGGATAGCCTAGTTTACTCTTGAGGAGCCTCTTACGCTTCTACAAAATTACTCCACCCGGATGCTCATTTGAGTTACAGGAACAAGAAGTCTTTTGACTTTTTAAAAATTATTATAACTGGCACTTCTATTATTAACTACCACAACTGACAAACTGTTAGTTTCCATAGTAATTTTAGATGGTCCTTCGGTGAAGGGTTTCCCTCCCAGATGCCATGTAAGATTAAAAACATGTGGAATCCAAGAAGTCATCAAGTTTTTCATTTGTCAGACCTGGGTGGTGAGTAGTACTAATTATTTTTTCTTCCTGTGGTTAAATATAGAGCCTTCTCATTTATGTTGTCAAATGAATTTTCCCCTGCCACTTTTTCTTAAGGAAGATGCTCTGTGAAAAGGCAGGCATCCGTCCATTCAGGAGCTCAGCTCAGGATGGGTGAGCCGCCCAGGGAGCCTCCTCCCAAGACTGGGGCTCGTTTTCACCCAGCTGCCTCCTTATGAGAATGCTTTCAGGCATCAGGTTTCTGTTTACCACCTGGAAGCTTTCCATTTTGAACACATTTGGGTCTTTGACTGAACAGCGCTTTAAAAATTTAAGGTTTTCAGCGTTATCAACAGAAAACATCAATTAAAATATGCATTTGCACCTGGAGCCATTTAAAACACTCAAGTTAACCCCTTGTGCTCTGAGAATAATCTTTTCTTTGAAAATTTTTTTTCTTTTCTTGGTCAAGGCAATAGTCTTCATGGGCAGTAGGTGACAAAAGCTATCCAGTTCTATTTTAGTCCATAATATATTATTTAAAGAGATTATTGAAAGAGATGACTCCCGGCACTAAAGAAATGGAAAAAATATATATTTTTATTTCAGGTTAATGTGAGAGAAATAACTAGGTCACAATGTTTGAATTTGTTAGGTAGAGTCCCTCTTGTAGTTGTGTCCCACACTCAAAAGGCATGCCATCCACCCCAACATGGTGCCCATAAAGTGGGAGTACATCAGTCTCCCAACTTTCCTCACCCCATACCTCATTTTCCCTCTCCCCAACTTGAATTAAACTAAGTTTTTCTCCTATGTGAGCATGTGTTAGATCATCTACTGGCTTCACAATAAAATTGAGTACATTGGATACTTGCTTTTCCATTCTTGTGATACTTTACTAAGAAGAATGTGTTTCAACCCCATCCAGGCTAGTACAAAAGATGTAAAGTCACCATCTTACGGCTGAATAGTATTCCATCGTATACATAGACCACAGTTTGTTGATCCATTCCTGAGTTGATGGGCATTTAGGTTGGTTCCACATCTTGGTGATTGTAAACTGAGCTGCGATAAACAATCTAGTGCAAATTAGTCTTTATGATAAAATGATTTTTTTAGAAGAGGAAGAATGAACACCGCAGAGCTTTCCTTAGACATTTGAAAGGCAGTTGAGTGTGGAAGGGGGAGGGGAACTTGATACTCCCAGGGAAGAGCCAGGGGAGGGAGTAAGGACGCCACTTTGGGTCAGTGTAGGAACGTACTCTAGCAGTTCGGAGCTGCTGATAGTTGGACCAGGTAGGTTCCTAAAGCCGTGAGCCCATCTCCAAAGGTATTCAGAGACCGAATGACCACTTTCACCCTGTGCTACAGGAAGGATTTCTTCTACTGGTAGAAAACAGAACGGGGGGGGGGGGATCCAGAAGCTCCAGCAAATTTAATAATTTATGTGATTTTTTTTTTCATTTAAGGGATAGAAAATTATCTACAGTGTCTCTGATTTTTTTAATAAGGGATTTGGGGAAGAACATAATGAATTATTCAGAGACTTGTCTCTGTGAAGCAAGTTGCACAAAGACAACTTGATACAAATTATGATTCTAAAATTGTTAGTAATATCTTTTATTCATGCACTCTACTTACAACAGAAGATTTCCTGCTTGACATTTCTTAGACAAATCACTCATGATCTGATAGTTACTCTTTGAATGGGTGTGAAATCCAATGCCAAAAAAAAAAAAATGAGAGATATACCTAGTCTAAGGGATTATGCAAGGCTTAAAATTTTTCAGTAAAAAGATTACTCATTAGGATTCTGAAGTGAATATATTAAGTATAATCATTGAGGTAACTTCTCTCTCATGTGACCAGTACCAAAATATGGTTTGTGTTTTACATGTGGGAGGGGACTTTTCTGAACAGTTTTAACAAAGGCAAATATCTCTTTCAAGGGGCTTTTTGTAGTGCCCACAGAGATCGTCTTTGGCAAACGCAAAGACTTTTCTCTCTATCCTTTCAAAATCTAGAAGTTTCTTTTTCTAGTACTTTTTTCCTATTTTTTTCTAATGAGCGTGAGATCCACCTGGGCAGATTTTCTTTGGGCATGTGAAGAAGTGTTGGCTAGAGAAGTTTTCTTTTTTTTTTTAACTTCAGAATATCAGGAGGTACACATGTTTTGATGACATACTTTGCTGTTGTACAGATTGACTCAGTGACAAATGTGCTTTCACCCAGATGGTCTGCACGGTACCTAATAGTGTGAATTTACCCAAACTCTAGCTGGGAGAGTTTTGAATTCATATACAGAATAGGTGCCCCTGGGTGGAGCTTTAGATCCCAGTATCCGCCTTCCCAGGTCAAGTTCGGTACAGGCAGAGGGCTGCAGTCCTATACAGTCCAGACACTTGGCAACAGGCACACTCCATTGCCAAATCTGGGGAGCCTCCTGATGGAACTACTTCCTCCAAATAAAGCCCATTTCTCCCAAGCCCTGAAATATTTAAGAACTTCATTGCCCCAGTCAGTCTAGGAACAGCTGTACATTCGGAAATTCTCGTGAAACATGGCAGGGCCCCACAACTGTCAGATTGGAGGCCCGGGGTGATTGGTTTGGTTTGTAGTTTATTCACGCACGTGGTGCATATTTGGCAGCTGTGTGCTGTGTGCTGTGTAGACACTGAAGCATGAACAGACATTCCCCTTGCGAGGCTTCTGGTTCCATTAAGGAGACCGACAGTCAACACATGTACAAACAATTACATTATTTATTTAACATCACGGAAGGTGCTGCATGGGCACAGGAAATGGTAGACTGTTAGGGACAGGAGCCAGGAGGCCTTTCTTCTTTTGGATCACAGAGGATGGCTTTGCTAGGGTGGGACTTTGATGCTAAGACTCATAGGGTGTGTGGGATCGGTCTAGGCAAGAGCAGAGGGGAGAATTCCAGAGAGAAAGCAGCTCTGCCGTGGGCCTGGTGCACAGGGGGACAAAGAGAGGCCACCTGCAGCAAAGGCAGGCCAGGCGTAGAGACAGTGCCCGGCCACCTTGGCCATGGTGAGGGATGTGGATCTAATTGAGGTTTTAGACTGGGAGTGGGATGATCAGCAAGATGGCCCTGACTACAGCCTGGGGAGGATATAAGCGGGCAGGAGAGAACAAGAGAAGAACACAGGGTCAGCTACAGTTGTTGGAGTCAAAGACAATGATGCCCACAGCTGGGATAGGGGCAGCAAAAGTGGTGGGAGTGAAGGTCTGCAAGGAGGCGCAACTCTGGACGCTGCGGGGGATGATCCCGCTGTGCAGCTCAGAGCAAGCACCCTGGGACTGTGCGTGCCTCAGTTAACATCTGCTGCTGTCCCACTGGGGGCAAATGGGGTGGGTCCGACATAGGCAAGGCAGACAACATTGTTGGCAAGAACTGAGAGTACCTTCAGTGTTTGATCTCCCCTTTGCTGTCACCGAGAATTCGAACATGCATCGTTTCCCTCTGGCTTCATGGAGAACAGCACAGGAGCTGCACAGTTTGAATATGACACTCTTGAGTCCTGGAATTGGAGGCCATTAGAGCCAGGACGCCCTTAAGAGCCCTCTGGCACCATTGTCCTTGAGGCTCAGAAAGGTGCAGGTTTTTCATATATACAAAGGCGCACAGCCAGTGAGTGACAGAGCTAAGGAGAAGACATCCACTGGGCAGACGTTCTTTCGCTGAGAATTTTCAGTGATACTTGCGTTAAGTCTTCATTAAGTCCTTCTAGGAGTCTAACTTTAAAAAAAAAAAAATCTTTCTGAATTAATTTACTTAAGGATTAAGCCAGTCAAAACCCCAGGACTAATTTCAAGTAAACAGCTTAAAAGTGGAATCTGAATGTTACCGAGATAATTTCCCTCGTTTGTGGACTGCAGTAATTGGGCTCCAGCCTCTCCTGTGAAAAGCCAAACAGTTTCAGATCTAATGAGTTCTGGCCACTGGGGCAGCTAGATTTTGAAATTTGCTATTTATAGCATTTTCAAGTGTCACTTTCCCCCTTTCTTTTAATAAGTGTTGAGCTGTGATGAGGCCCCCAGGAGCCTGGAGCTCATAGATGAGGATGCCAGGGTTGGTATCATAGCTGAGTGACTTCTTGGTGTAGGTTTGGAGCTGGGGGTTTAATTGGGATGTTGGCTAGTCCTCATAAATGATGATTTGCTCCCCCCAATAAATGGCAGGTGAGTCTCCTCACAGACCAGAGAGCTGAGAAGGTGAGTGCACTTGGCCGAGGTAGGCGCTTCCTCCAAGGACTTGTATGGGGCAGTTGTGTTCCATGAGCCGAAAAGAGCTGTGTTGTGGTTAAATCAGGAGTATAAAAAGCATAAAGGTATTGTCAGGGAGGGCCTCAGTGGGGCTCAAAGGAAATCAAGAAAATTACCAAACACAAATGTGATTTAAAATACATAAACCGAAACAAAGCTGTCTCTATGAAAAATTGGAAACATTTTGTAAGTATTGCTGGTCAGGCTCAGAAAAATACAAAAGATTCCCTGTTTTGAGCCCATTATTGGTGCATTATTTAGAGGGCAGTTTCTGATTTTTGCTGAGGAGGAAGAGTTCATTGTGAACAGGTGTGATGTTGGGCAGGGGGAACACTGGCCTATGACTTTGCAGCTGGGGGACTCCAGGCTTGTCCCCTGATTGCTCGGAATCTCCCCTCCGTCTATAAAATGGAGATTACATCGGGCATCCATCTAAACTCTGTGCATTGTTGGGAGGACCAGAGGAGATAGCGTACAAAGCACAACACGTAAGCTGTATGTTTCATCCCAGCTCTGTGTTTTTAAAAAGAAGGCTGTACATTTGAATCACCTGGGGACTTAGGAATATTGCCAGCCCACCTCTGGTATTTTCATTCTCTGGGTCTGAGTAAGTGCCAGGCCTGGGAGATTTCCCAAAGCTCTCAAAGGTAGTCCTGCCCAGCAAGCAGGACTCAGGCCTGACAGCCAGGGGGCAGTAAGGAGCCGGAGGGTCTGTCTGGCCCCTGCCCTCAGATCCACCAGTGTCCAGGGAAGATGTGGGCTATCCTCTCTAGTCAGCTCTGTCCCCTCCTGGCCTACGCCAGTCTCCCTCAGGTTTTCCCTGGGAATTTATTCATTTAAATACGAATTCAGCTGCAGCCCCCCTGGAGTTTAAAGTACTCCAGGAAAGTCAGAGCTGCTATTTCCCCCCAAACATATCATTTTTAAATGATTCTGAAGCCTGTTAAATTAGAATGATGAGATTAATCTGATAATGTGGTAGCAGTAGAAACGCAGGAATGATTGCTTTCGTGTGCTTTTTAATTCAGTGAAAATTAATGAAAGCTCTTGTGTTTACTGACAGAACCAGAGTTTAAAATTTTGAGTACAGAATTCAATACTCAGTTTTAATGCACACATTCCTCTTGCTTAATGAATAAAAGCCCACTTGGGTTGTAGAAATCGCAACTGAACAGGCAGAGGGGAGCCCTGTCTTAACCCTTGAAGCTCAGTTAGCGCCCCTATTCATCACACCTCCGAGAATGGATGTTTTTAGTCTGAAGAAAGCCAATCCTTCTGGCTTTATGTTACCGTAATTCAGCAGGTGTCATGTCTACACCCAGGGATAATGCCTCTTTAAAAAAAAAAATGCAACATATGATCCAGCAATTCCACTCCTGGATATTGACCCAAATGAGGGTCTCAAAGTGATATTTGTACGCCCGTATTCATAGCAGCAGCCTTCAAAATAGACAAAAAGTGGGAGCAACCCATGCGTCTATTAGATGAACAGATAAATGGAATATGGTATGTACATACAGTGTAATATTATTATTCAGCCTTGAAAAGGAAGGAAAATCTGACATGTACTACAATATGTATGAACCTTAAAAACATGCTAATTGAAAAAGCCAGGCCCCAAAGAATAGACACTGTATGATTCCATTTATATGAACTATTTAGCAGTAATCCGAATCACAGAAAGTAGAATAGTGGTGACAGAGGTCGCAGGGAAGGGGGAGCAAGGAATCGGTATTTCATGGGTACAGGGTTTCTGTTGGGGATGAAGAAAAAATTCTAGAGAGGGATGGCAGTGATGGTGACAGACCATGTGAACTTAATGCCATGGAACCGTACCCTGAAAAATGGTTAAAATGGCAAATTTTGGTATATATATTTTACCACAGTAAAAAAAGAAAAAATTAAAAGCAAAACATTACAAGAGAATGGAGATCTATGTAGGCCCTCTCTGCCCTGATTCAGACAGTTCAATCTGAAAGTGTTAGTGAACTCTTAAGGATTTTTGCTTGCATGGCAGCCATAGTGCTGTCCTCTCCCTTGGGGGAAACTCGGTGTGGCAGGGACACAAGGACTTTGTCTAGGTTCCCTGAGCCTTCTTTTTTTTTTTTTTTTTTTTTTTTTTTGTAGAGACAGAGTCTCACTTTATCGCCCTCGGTAGAGTGCTATGGCGTCACACAGCTCACAGCAACCTGCAACTCCTGGGCTTAGGCGATTCTCTTGCCTCAGTCTCCCGAGTAGCTGGGACCACAGGTGCCCACCTCAGCACCCGGCTATTTTTTTTGGTTTGTTTTTTTTTTTGCAGTTTGGCTGGGGCCGGGCTTGAACCCGCCACCCTTGGTATATGGGGCTGGCGCCCTACTTGCTGAGCCACAGGCGCAGAACAGTCTTATTTGCAATGGAACGGTGGCCTTTCCCGATGATTTCTGGCTAAAGCCATTTCACCCTGTAAGCTTTTTTTTTTTCATTCAAATTTTAGAGCTGTTGGTTTAGGTTTATAGAAAAATTAAGTATAATGACAGAGTATACCTATCTCTCCCTCCCCAACATATATAGTTTCCACTATTATTAACAACTTGCATTAATTAGCATGGTATGTTTGTTACAATGAATACAGTATCATTAACAAAACTCCATAGTTTACATTAAGATCACCCTGGGTACCACACGATCTATGGGTTTTGACAAACCACGTAATGTCTTGTAGCCACCATGACAGTGTCATGGGTGACTGGACTACCCTGAAGATTCTCTGTTCACCTCTTCCTTCCTCCACCTGCCTGACCCCCAGCGACCCCTGATCTTTTTACTGTCTCCATGATTTGCCTTTTCCAGAATGTTTTATAGTTGAAATCGTCTAGCAGGCAACCTCTTCAGATTGCCTCTTTCACTGAGCAATATGCATCTACGTTTCTTTATTTTTTTCATGGCTCAGTAGCTCATTTCTTTTTATCATGAAATAATATTCCACTGTTCAGATGTAACCATAGTTTCTTTATCCACTCACCTCCTGAAGGACATCTTGATTGCTTCCAAGTCCTACAAGCCCTTTTAAGATTTCAGTTTTGTACAAGTTTGACCCTCTATGTGATGAGATAGAAAGGGCTGTGAAAAATATCATTCTTTTTGTCCTATTCACTTAGGGTCTGAAAACTCCACACTTGAGGGCTGTGCTGTTGAATCCAGGAGCCTGGCGCTGTTGTGCAATTGAAACACGTTTGGTCCAAATGACGATGTGTGTAGTCTGAAGAACACACTTTGAATTTCAGAGCCTTAGCATAAACGAGAGTGTGAACCATCAGTGATAATTTCTTCCATTGATTATGCACGGAAATGGGAATACTTTAGACATATTGGATTAAAGGAAACATTATTAAAAATAATCTTACTGGTTTCCTTTTTACTTTTTTAATGAGGCTGCTAGAAAAAGTTAAATTTCCTGTGTGGCTCATATCATGTTTCAGCTGGGCAGCGTTGATAGAGGCAAAGAGTGATGCTTGGCCTGTGTCCAAAAACATGTGCCTTGGCTGATACTTATCAGCACCTACCACGTGCCAGGCACCGAGTAAGCACTTCAGGTAAGTGTGTGACAAAGAAACAAAGGCCTGTGACCTCATGGATTTTGGTACACGTTAGGTTTTAATACCATCCAATTACTTTGGCTTCTTTTCTTTTTTTTTTTTTGCCCCACAGTAGCACAATTCTTTTAAAAAGACTAGTGCCCCAGCAAAGAGAAAGAAGGCTTTAGGACAGAAAGTCCCTGGTTCTAATTGTGGCCTCAATACTTACTAAGGTGTGACTTTAGGCAATTTCTTCCTCCTTTAAGCATGGGTTTCCTGTCTGTAAAATGAGAATAAGCAGTTCTTGTCCTATGATGCTGCTTGTGCAGCCTCTGGTGTGGAGTGGGTACTCGGTGACTGACTCCTGCTTAGCGTCTGCCCCACAGTGCTGTCTGCAGCCCAGCTCTTCAAGGCCCTGCCGCCTCTCTGTTTCTTCTCTTGCAGCCCCAAGGGGCACCCTGAGCTGGGGAGCTTTGGTCTGAAGTTCACTTTGCATTGTATCTTCTTCATTTACATTTCTTGACCTTTCCTTTTCTCAGCCAGCTATCCCCAGGGAGGGCTATTTTCTAAGGCACCCACCTAGTCTCTTCCTGAGTTTTAATCCCCATGCTAGCTGAAAGCCTTAAAGCAACACATGGGCTGTGATTCCTGCTTTGAAATGTGGGGCTTCCTGCACAAAATGAAGATTCTCTACAGAAAGCTGGGGCTGTAAACCACTAGCGGTTTGGGGATCTGCACCCTCATTTTGGTACCAGGAGGTCCTTCTTTCTGCCCAGGGGTGGCACTTCTTCCAACATCTTTGCACGGTGGAGACTGGAGAGAGGGGGCTACTGAGAGATGTGTGATAAGGACTTGCATAGGTTTCATCCTTCCTGGAAGTTCTGGTCTACTTCCCACCCACTCTCCCATCTTGGTAGACAACACAGCAGGATGTGGAAACACTTGAACCTGTTTACCATTTTCTGTAAAGGCCTTGTGCACAGCCTCTTGATCTGCCCACTCTGTGTGTTCATTTTAATGCTATTTTTGAAACCATGGACTATCTTGGGAATCCCATGTGGACAGTCCCAGTCCTCAAGCGTCTTGCACTCAAAGAGGTTCTTTGGTCATGTTAGAATAAGTGATAAGATGCAGGAGCAGAGGTCACGGCTGCACAGCTTTTTTGTGACTAACCACTTGCATTTTACGTAGGCCATTGTAGCTGCAGGGTAGAAAAAGGATGGATAGACTGGGGCACCAGAGTCCTTGGTCACCCTGCCCCCTTCTCACCATCTTGGGCTAAGATGCACCCTTGAGCACCTTTCCTGTGTGGCTCCTTTGAGATCTGAGGATAATCCCTGCATCCCTTCTCTCAGAGAACGACCTGGCCAAGACCCAGGGAAGGGAGGGAGGGGTCTGTTGCTCATCTCTCAGTTCCCCCACTTTCTTCTCTTTTGAGGTTTGGCCAAGGCAGAAGTGGAAAGACAGTTGATGTTGTTTGCTTTAGAAATATTTTATGTTTTAGGGAGAAGGAAGCAGAGAAGATACTTTTTAGATGGATACACTTAAAAGTTCAGTAAAACAGCCCTCTTGTTGGAACTGTTGGGGGCCTTGTGACAACAAGATCTGGTTTGGGGAAACCGCTTTTCTCTCTCTTATTTTTCTTTTTCTTTCACTTTTCTCACTTCTAAGTAATGAGAACTTTTTCCTTCCTGAATGTTGTATTTAATGGGTCTTTGATCAATGGCAGACAATTTTTTTTTTTAAAAGAGAAATGGTAGGCTCGGCGCTTGTGGCTCAACGGGCTAAGGCGCCAGCCATATACACCTGAACAGGCGGGTTCGAATCCAGCCTGGGCCCGCCAAACAACAATGACGGCTGCAACCAAAAAAAAAAAAAAAAAAAAAATGGCCGGGCGTTGTGGTGGGCGCCTGTGGTCCCAGCTACTTGGGAGACTCGCTCGAGCCCAGGAATTGGAGGTTGCTGTGAGCTGTGATGTTACAGCTCTCTATCCAGGGTGACAGCTTGAGGCTCTGTCTCAAAAAAAATAAAAAATAAAAAAATAAAAAAGAAATGGTAACCGATGTAAATATAGTCACATCCTGCCAATATGAAATATGAGTCTTTATTCGACCAGAACTATTTGTTAATTAAGCAGCGCGTCCTGAATGAGAGTCACACTCAAATTTGCAGTATAAACAGGCTCTTCCGTCTACTCGGATTTGACACCAGATTTTCTTTCCTGGTTATCAGCCCAGGTTTCCCTTGCTATTCTATTCCGTGTTTGGGACACTGCCCCAGAGTGGTCCAGCCATTCGTCCAAGGAGCACTCAGGTTTCAAGAACATCAGCCATGAGCCTCTCACCCCCCTCCCAGGGACTCTGAGAGGAGAAGAGGCTTTATGAAAGGATGTTTTATAATTTAGAAAACAGAAATTTACCAAATAGAGACCTGAAACCTCAATGGGAATATTAGAAAACATAATTGTCGCGTTGTATAATGTTTGGACATTTTCCACTGCTAGTGAGAGCACATCCCGTACTCAGTTTGTAAAACGTGGAAGAGGCAAACTTCTGTGCTATTGCTAAGAAAAAAGTCAAGGGAAAAGGAGGCACGAACTGAACGGTCATCACTTATTTAGCTCAGAATGAAAAGTAGCCGCTGGAAGGTAAGACAATTGAGTTCTCTTAAGTATTGAAGTGTCGAGGAGATAGGCAATGTGTGCTGAGGTGACAAGATAGAAGACTAGCCTGGTGTTACGCAGCAGTGCTGGATGACTTATGGAACATTCCAGAACAGGGTTCTGTAGCTGGCCAGGGTCCCCTGGCTCCTGGTGGGGACTGAGATTGACCCCTGCTGGAGGGTTGTTGCTAAATCGTGGCTATTAAAGAAGCAGGTCCCTGAGGCCATGCCTCGCGCCAGCCCTGGAAGCTGTTACCAGAATTCCCAGTGCAGATAAAAATGGATCTAGCAGTTTTTAGGGATTTTTGGTCTCAATTCCCACTATTTTTATCCTTTCCCACTCCAAGACTTTGCCATTTGCTTTCTCCTCATTGCCTGCTCTTAGTTCAAGGTTTCTTGGACGTAAAAAGCGAATCTTCCTAACACCCCCAAAAGGTTGGAATTCCAGGTCCACCTCACAGTTAGACACTTGAGAAAATTCCAATGCCAGGGTTACTCTGTGTTTGGGAAAACATCTACATGAAGTTCATTTAAGAAGTATTTGAAAAATTCCTGTCTTATAAGTAAAAATCAGATGGGAAGAAGTCCAAAAGTCTGAGCTCATGCCACGCCTGGGGTGCAACCAAAGTCTGGGTGAGCCAAGGGTGGGTGGGGAACAAAGAAGAGGTGACGTGCAGTATTTGTGTTTCCTGGGGAAAAAAATTCCTTTTTTTTTTTTTTAAGAGACAGTTTCTTACTTTATCGCCCTTGGTAGAGTGCCGTGACGTCACAGCTCACAGCAACCTCTAGCTCCTGGGCTTAGGTGATTCTCTTTCCTCAGCCTCCCGAGTAACTGGGACCACAGGCACACGCCACAACGCCTGTCTATATTTTTGTTGCAGTTTGGCCAGGACCGGGCTCGAACCCGCCACCCTCAGTATATGGGACTGGCGCCCTACTCACTGAGCCACCAGTGCCGCCTGGGAAAAGAAATTCTTAAACAGCACATAAAAAGCATAAAGAAGAAGATTAATACACTAGATGACTTTAAAGAATAGAGCGGAGAGTCATCACTTCTGTTAGAAGTTAGTGTTTACCCCCTACGCCGTTCACCAGCTTGTTCTAGAAGCTGCTCTTGGGTGTTGGGGAGAAGGAATCCATGGTCTGAGAAGCTTGAGAGTCCGGGGACACAGTCATCCCCTCAGAAATGCTGCTTGTTCACCAGGGTGTTCAAGGCCGCCAAGGCTGGCACTGCAGAAATCCGATTATCTTTTACTCAGCCAACAAGTGCTCTTTGGAATAGCTGATGTGGAACTAATGAAGTAGGGATGTTTTCAAATTGAAATTAAAAAATAGGCTTTGAGAAGTACATCAGCAGTTCCTTGTGCTTTAAAATGATATTAAAATCATTTCATTTTGAGATGATTTAAAAATCATTTCCTCATGTTTTGTTGTCTACAGCTTAACAGGAAAAAAGAATAATCTGGGGTGACTTTGATGAAAGGAAGAAATTGGCAGCAAAGCCTCTTATCTCTCCACTTACACTCACACATCCCTAACAGACTTCTGTGAGTGGCACACTGAGAACTTGGGGTCCTTGGGATTTTTTTCTGGATATGTTTTTAAGGCTGCCTTTTTTATGCTAAAGCTAGACCTTCAACCAAAGGCTAGTAAAGCATCAGGCTGTGCCCTGCCATCTGTACGTGTGGAGAATGTGGTGGGGAGAGAAGGATCTTTTCAATAAATCAGTCTGGCCAAGCAGTCTATCCATATAAAAAACTCAACCCCTGGGCGGAGCCTGTGGTTCAAAGGAGTAAGGTGCCAGCCCCATATGCCGGAGGTAGAGGGTTCAAACCCAGCCCTGGCCAAAAAAAAAAAAAAATCTCAATCCCAAGTAATCTCTGCACGAAAACCCCATATACTGAAGGTGGCGGGTTCAAACCCGGCCTCGGCCGAACTGTAAAACAGAAAAATAGCTGGGTGTTGTGGCGGGCGCCTGTAGTCCCAGCTACTCGGGAGGCTGAGGCAAGAGAATTGCCTTAGCCCAGGAGTTGGAGGTTGCTGTGAGCTGTGATGCCACGGCACTCTACTGAGGGTAATAAAGTGAGACTCTGTCTCCAAAAAAAAACACATTAAGAGAATGAAAGGTACACTAGGAATGGAGGAAGGTATTTTCTATACCTGTAGTCATTAAAGAGCTTATGTCCAGAATTATTTAAAAAAAACAAAAAACCCACTGTAGATTAGTTTTAAAAAGAAAAGATAATCCAGTAGAGAAAATGGGCAGTAGATTTTCATGCTTCATAAAAAGAGGTATGCAAATAAACATACGGAAAAGTGTTCAACCTCAGTCATCTGGGGAGTGCAAGCTAAAACTCCAATGAGATATTAATACCAGTCATAAGAAAGAATAAAACAAAAAAGATTGCAACACTAAGAGTTGGCGAGGACACCCTGTGGGATATAACTTAGTACTGCCACTATGGAAAACTATCAATACTGGTGTTGTCTAGAGCGGAGCATACATCCCAGGACACAGTGATTCCACTCCTAGGAATATGCCCCAAAGAAATGTCAAAGAAATGACCCGGTGCATCATGTACATACCAGAGGTCATGTCCAAAATGTTCCTAGCAGTATTATTCATAATGGCCTTAACCTGGAAACAACTCAAATGTTCCTCATAGGTAGAATGGATTTTTTTTTTTTTTGGCATGCAGTACCGCATGAAAAATATTATTACATGCAGTGAAAGTGTGATTCTCTCAGATATAATGTCGAGTCAAAGAAGCCAAGATGGGGCTCGGTGCCTGTAGCTCAGTGGCTAGGGCGCCAGCCACATACACTGGAGCTGGCGGGTTCGAATCTAGCCTGGGCCTGCCAAACAACAATGACAAACACCAGGCATTCTGGCAGGCGCCGGTAGTCCCAGCTACTTGGGAGGTTGAGGCAAGAGCATCGCTTAAGCCCAGGAGCTGGAGGTTTGCTGTGAGCTGTGATGCCATGGTACTCTACCCAGGGTGACAAAGTGAGACTCTGTCTCAAAAAAAAGAAGCCAAGACCGAAGTTATATGGTTTGTGTTATTCCATGCATATAAAGATCAAAAAGAGGCAGAACTCATCTCTAGGGCTATGCATCAGGATAACCACGCCTGTTACAGAGACCAGTGTCTGCATGAGCCCCCCCCTCCCCCTCTGGTTCCATTGGAGGAGGGACCAGGTTGTGGATTCATCAGCACTTTCCTGTTGTGCTAATGCCTCAGGCTGTGCGTTAGGATCTGTGCATGTGAGAAATGTGGGCTAACCCAAATAAAAAGGTTATTTTAGAAATGCCTTCCATATGTACAACGAAAAGATAATCAATAAAAAATTAAAAATTTAAAAATTAGGGGGAAAAAAGCCTTTGAAAAAAAGAACTGCCTTCAAACACCCCAGGCTCCTGCGCAGTTTGTTGATAGTGTCTGTGTAGCACTGGTGAGAGGGGAGGAGGAGGCAGCGCCAACAAGCAGAGTGAGATCGTGATACTGCTAAATCAGTTACTCGTGTGAACAACTCTGCTCTAGCTCTTTTTTCAGGCTCTTCTCTCATTCCTTACTAGTTTTTGGCAGTTTTCCTATTAAAATTACATGTAATGTCTTGATGTAACTGTGCTTGTCTGGAGCTGAGTGTTTAAATAGCTGTAAACTTCTCAACCTGCATTGTGGGGATGAAATTTCCATGAGCAGATTGGTAGCACAACCCAGGGGGATGGACTCTGGGCCGGCAACCAAGAGCCTGGGGTCCTAGGTTCAGCTTCTAGCCCTGACCTGGATCATCCCATTTAGCCATTCTCAGTAAGTGCTACCCACCCATAAAATAATATGAAAGTCATACATGGAAATTGTGTCCACCCATCCCTAAGGTTGCCATGAAGATACTTGGGGTAATATTTGCAAACTGTAGCAGTAGGATAATAAATGTTCCAGCATAAGCCACACATTCTAGGAAGTTCTAATGATGTTTACATGTGCTTCTTAAATTTCTTACCAAATGTCTATAGACATGAAGGTGTGAAAACAAAAGCTCAATTAAAGAAAAAAAAATAACGCAATGGAGGGATTTTGAAGAAATCTTAATGTATGTGATATGTCATTGCTAATCCCCATCATTTTGTAGCATTTCTTGTGTATATTTTTGTGTTTTCATGTTATTAGTTGACCACCTTGGATGGTTGAATACACAGGAGAAAAGCTGGTTCAGGAGATTATTGGTCTTTTACCCATATTTCAAAAGTAATTTTTGTTAGTATACACGGGTACTTTTAAATTTATTTACCTCTGAAATCACAACATGCCAAATTAGGACTAAATTTGACACTGCTTAATCATTCTAATTCTTATCATCACTAAAATTTGGAATGTTCTCCTTGATGGAAGAAAAAGCTAATTTGGAACCTTCAGTCAAATTAATTGGTCAGAAGGAAAACCTTATATCTGAGACAGAGCAAAAACAAATCCCTGCTTTAAAGACCTTTAATTTAATTGAACAGCCTTCCTAAATGAATTCTTTAGAACTTGCTATTTTCAGAAAATACTGTTTATCTCGGCAATAAAACTACTTAGCAGCAGACATATATTTTTGCAAATGAAACTTCCACTGAACTTGATCTGTAGGGCAGATGAAAGAGAGACCACTGTTTGAAGTGAGGGAGGCTGGAGATGAGAAGAGTGTTGGGCGCTATGGAAAGCCGGGTCGCTGTTACTCCACGTGATGACATTCTGTGTGTGTGGCTGTGTTATGGCAATATTCTGTCCCAGACCGCCACTCCATATAACTGGACTGCCATCCAGTCAGGTCATAGATGTGGCATTCAGGAACTGTGGCATCTATGACTCAGCGACCCTAGACAAGTTCCTGATACCCCTTAATATCAATAGATCAGGCTTTGATTGAGTGTGTAATTTCCAGAATGAATATTATATTTTGAGAGGCTGTGAAAAATAGCATTAGTATCTCTGTGAAAATACCCAAGCTTTCCAGTAATGTTCTAGTTAATCAAATTGTCTAGAGAACCTACATTTTACCTCTTAAGCGCAGAGATCTTCTTGAAGATTTTTTAAACTAAAATTTTTTAACATATACGTATTTTTCATGAGTTTTTGCAGCTAAAACATGAGAGGTGAATAAATTAATATAATATGTCCCCTTTTGGTAAATTTCAATAAAAAATATAGGATTCAGTAATTCAGTGATAAGGGCGTTGGGGGAGAACTTAACTCTCCAGTGAGTAGCATTTCTCCCTCTACTCTTTCTGAAAAGATTCCAAGAACTGCTGGGAGGTTTTTATTTTTTAAGACACAGTCTGACGCTGTCGTCCTGGTAGAGTGCTATAGCATCGTAGCTCACAACAACCTCAAACTCTTGGGCTTGAGCAATCCTCTTGCCTCAGCGTCTCAAGTAGCTGGGACTACAGGCACCTCCCACAACACCCAAATATTTGCTGTTGTTATATCCACTTGGCCGTAAAAATATAAAAACTATTCTACCTTTTCAAAAGATGAAATACAACTTGTAAATGAATATCTATAAAAATGGCCTCAAGACTATTAAAGAAAAGAATGTGAAACATGATCCTGCTTATTAAATGACCGAAATCACAGCACCCACGTTTGGTAAGAGAGCTGAGTGGCAATCTCACTTCCTGTCTGTGGCCTGTAAGTTGACATGGTATTTTTCGAAATGAACTTGGTGTAACTGTTTATAACTTTAACCTGGCGACTTCACTTTTATATGTATTTGTCTAAAGCGAGACTCCGCGTTGATAACGTTACTTATGTTGCAATGCTTTCTAGAGGAGGATGGGCTGTATCTATGTTAGATGTGAATTCAAGTACCTGCCTCCCAGCTCTATGCCTTGGGCAAGTTACTTAACCTGTAAGCCTCAGTTTCCATGTTTTTAAATAGAGATGATAATAATTCCTGCCTCAGAGTGTTTTTATGAAGATTAAAATGAAATTGTTTAATATGCAGAGAACTTAGATCCCTGCACACAGAAAACATTCAGTTCCCCCCTCATGTTCAGAGGAATGATCCCAAGATCCCCCGATGGGAGCCCAAAACTGCAGATAGTATCAAACCCCACATATGCAGGTTGAGCATACCTATCAAAAATCCAAAATGTTCCAAAATTTGAAACTTTTTGGGCACATTGGAGCATTTCAGATTTTTATACTAGGAATACTCAGCTGGTAAGTAGAATACAAATATTACAAGACCAAAACAAAAAATGCTAAATTCAAAACATTTCTGGTACCAAGCATTTAGGGTAAAGGATACTCAACTTATATACTGTGTTTTTTCCTCTGTGTACCAACCTTGACCAAGTCAAATTTATAAATTAATCACAGGAAGAGATGAAAATGGAACAATTATACCAACTTACTATAATACAAGTTGCGTGAATGTGGTCTGTCTCTCTCAAAATACCATATTGTGCTGTAGATTTTAGCAACCCTAGCATACAGATTTTTTTCTTATGTAGTCAAGAACTTTCACTCTTTCAGTTAAAGGAAGCACTCAACAGCTTGAGTTGGCATATTCAAATTGCCAACATCACTCCTCTTGCAGTTTGGGGCTATTATTAGGTAAAATAAGAGTTACTTGAACACAAACACTGTAATCCCAGGACACTCGATCAGATCACCGAAATGGCCACTCCATGACTAAGGGTCAGATACTTTCTCCACCTACAACCAGAGCCTCTGGACAAAGGGATGATTCACGTCCTGGGCTGGATGGAGCTGGGATAGCATGAGATTTCATCATGCTACTCAGACTGGTGCACGATTTGTAAGTTCCAATGTGTTTATTTCTGGAATTTTCCATTTAATATTTTTGGAGTGTGGTTGACCATGGGTAACTGAAAACCACGGATAAAGGGGACTACTGTAAACATTGCACACTGTCGTGGAGACTAAATGAAGTAACGCTCCAGGGCGCTGTTTGGAGAGAGAGCTCGAGCACTCCTCATTAGGTGTTGCTATTAGTGTTACTATTAGTACATAAAATTAGAAACACCTAATCATCTAACAACTGGAGGAAAAATAAAATAAATTGTGGTGGTTTCAAGGGTGGCTATGAAGACTGTTAGAATACAAAGGTCACTTACGTTGTTAAATACAATAGAACCTCCCTCCTTTGACCACCTCCTTAATTGATCTAATTTTCACAGACTGGACGTGCACCACATGTGGGTATGAGTACACTGGGCCTAGTTCCTATGTCAACCCCCTCTCTGTGTTGACCAGTTTGTTACAGTCCCTTAGCTGATCAATTGACAGAGACTCTCTTGTTTATGAAATTGAGCATTTGGCAGAGATAATGGTTTGAAAACAGAGAAATGAGAAAGGGGGCTGCACACACTCACATGCACCTCCAGACACACTCGGTAAGAAAAGAGAACTTCTTTCTTGGCAAGAGAAAAGAATTTCAGGAGGGCTGCTCCCGCTGAGGTGTGTCCCCTGCTCCCTGAGGTCTGAACTCGCTAATTCTTATATGACTAGCTGAGCCAGCAAATAAAAGGACATCTCAAGCCCAGTGAAGCTGCACATTGGGTACCAAATTTCTCATATCTTGTGAACAACAGAAATGAAATTTCAGGATGAAAAAAGCCCTCGAGCACTTTGCAAAAAAAAAAAAAATCAATAGGAAGCAAATTACATGCTGAAGTAAAGAGCCATGGGCTTGGGCACTTCAGAAGACATTTATTTCAAATTATAGACTGGTCCGGAATTATCTAAGTGCTTCCTTCATCTTAATGGTGTCCAGAGTGTAGGCTTCAGCCCCTCTCACACTTTAATTTCATGAGGCCCAAAATCAAACTTCATGCTTTGCCCATCACCAGAGAAGATGGTACCATAACTGTGAAATGAAACTCCACTTAGTTCGTATACCCTTTCATATAGGTACAACCAACGGTGCAGGTAACATGGGGTGTCCTCATATAGTAGAACCTCGGGTGACCGGGAGAGTTCTAGGGATGGGGAATCTCTGCATCCCTTGCTCGAAGTAGTCTAGGCCTTGTTTCTGCTTTTGAGTTCTACTCCTGGCTGTGGCCGGAGAGGTGCAAGCTCCCTGTCTCCAGTAGGATAAAAGCAGATGATGATTGTGGCAGGCGCCTATAGTTCCAGCTACTCGGGAGGCTGAGGCAAGAGAATCGCTTAAGCCCAAGAGTTTGAGGTTGCTGTGGGCTGTGACACCACAGCACTCTACCGAGGGCAACAGAGTCTCACTCTGTCTCAAAACAAAACAAACAAACACAGATGATGCTTCTGAGGTCAGGAAGTCTCCCAAGGTGTGCACTGTGTGTGGCCCAGACAGGGGAACCCCTTGAGGCCAGTCCTTTGCGGCAGCCTGGCTGCCACCCTGACTTCAGGATTCCCTCGATCAGGCCACTTTTAATCTCTCTTACTGATGGAGCTGAAATGACCCAGAGCCTAGCAGGCCTGCACTTCAGCTTTGGGGCTTCTGTTCCATTTAGTGCCCATGGCGGTATTTATTTTGTAAGGGAGCGAGCTATGGCTTTTCAGATTTTCTGAGTTTTGTTTTTTCTTTTGTATTGTGTCCATGTATTTGGAGCTAAAGAGGAAATCTAAAGCATGAACTTGTATCTTAACCAGAAGTCCCCATCAGGTTTACCCTTAGGTTAGACAGTGACACCAGGGTGAGGGTGGGGCTGCTCCCAGCCTATTCTCTGCTGTCTCCCGAGTCCTCCTTTTCATTCCTGTGCATTGGGCTTCCAATCCTCATCCCTGTCTCCCCCTCACACACCTGCTTGATAGCACAAACAGCCCAAGGGTAGCATTTGCACCGCGTCCCTCCTTCACCCTGATCAGCTCATTCTTTAACCTTTCTCCAGCCATTGTCCCTCAAAATGCCAGATTCAGCATTTTTGTTTCCTTTTTCATCTGTGAAAGAAGAGACTGAATTTAAAAAATGGAAAAAAGGCTCTCATTGCCTCCCTTAGTTATTTGGCTTTCGTCTTGTCCCAGGGTTGGGGCAACCGCCCGGTTCAGCCCCCTGGAAAGACGCCCCACCAGCAGGACGTAGAGCCCTGCTGGCCCTCGGGGCGGCTCCTACACAAGGTCATGTCCACTCAGTTTGTCTCCAGAGAGCCTGCAGCTCAGTGGGGCTTCAAATCCTTGGGGAGTGATAAAGCAGAAGAGGAACTTGGTGCTAGAGGGCCTGTTCCAACTTATGTTCATACCTGGAAATGACAGTGGCTCAGAGAATGCACCTACTAAATAAGGTGGGCGCCATAAGCCTGAATGTCATCTGGTCAACTACACAAAACTTACATAAGGCCACAAATGTATCTGGATTGGTCTGGTTTGTAGAAACTACCCCCTCCTTTCAGTGGTGTGAAAATAAGGAACAACAGGGTAAAATTAATCCTTTTGCTGGCCATCCCATCTGTGTGTGGACAAGCCCCAGCCCTTCTCCATCTTTCATCTCAAGTCAGGCCCCACCTCTGTGTTCTGGGGCTGTGGTCCATGTCCTGCTCATCCACATCTATGACTCTTGTGAAATGTCTTAACTGGCCACCTGTCTCTGCTTCACTACTTCCCCCCAGCCTTCCCTGGTCACCTCTACAACGTGGGTCGCGTCCTGCACTAAGGCTTCTGTTTTAGGCCTTCTGGTGGCTTCCTGCCCCGCTCGCCAGGCAGGCTGTACAGACTAACTCCGGGCGTCCTCTCCAGCTGCCCTTACTTCCCACCTCTGTGCTCACTCACAAGAGGCTGCTCGCACTCCTCGTGCAGGCCATGTCCTTTCAGGGCTCTTTGCCTGGGCTGCCGCTTCGTGCCTGGAATAGGTCCACGTCCCATAGCAAGTGCGGAGGTCAGCCCCATTGTGGTTCTGGCACTCAGCACTGAGCTAGATTAATGGCTTTGCCCCTCATGACACTATAAACTAGTAGGGAAAACAGACACAAAACTGGTCATCACAGCTATAATTACATAATTAAGACTTGTGACAAGAACTGTGAGAGTGGTAGGAGAGAGGCAGGCCAGGGTCAGGGATGGCCCTCCCATAGCCTGATGTTTAAGCTGACGGCTTGATAAAGAGCCCGAAGAAAGATCTTTCCAGGACCAGAGAGAGATGTATGGATGTTAGCAGTGGAAAGCAATGATGGCAGCAGCGGTCCTGGCAGTGGTCAGGGCTTAGGGCTCCCGCTGCAAGAGGGTTACTGTGTGCAAGGCGCAGACATGTGTTAGTTAACTCATCAAATCCTCATCAAACCTTGGGAGGTAGGTGCTCTTACCATCCACACTGTGCAGAGGGGAAATTGAGGCTCAGGAAAGCTAATAGGCAGGCTCAAGTTCACTGAGCTAGTAGGGTGTAGGATTCAAATCCAAATAGTCTGGTTCCCAAGCTGGTGCTCCAGTCACTACATTATTTTGCATGGCCTGGGTGAGGCATTGGGAGAGGCCTTTGTGGCTGGAACCTAAGGCCAGGACGTGAGGAGGGAAGGCAGAGCTGAGGCCAGGTAGACAGGGCAGAGACAGATTTGACTTGATTGGCATTTTTACATGATCAGTCTGCTTGCTTGGGAGGGCAGTGGATTGGAAGGGAGGCCAAGGGAATAAGCAAGGGGAGGAACTAGATGCTTTAGGTGAAAAATCGGGGGTTGGCTTTCCCTCTTCCCTTCGCCTGGCCTTTCCAAATGTCATGTAAGACCTGGTACACATGTCACCTTCCTTCTCTCTCCCTGACACTGGAGAGCCTCAGATCGGAGAGATGACATCCAGGTGAGTCCAGCCCCTCTCAGGGTTGCCCACCCATGGTGGGTACTCCATAAACAGATTGAAGGGGTAGAGGGGAAATAAATTCAAAGAGCTAAGAGACGAGATGTCGTCTGAACAATTTGACCTTTTAAGTAAGTTCAAGTCACAAACTCTGATGTGACTTTTAACACTGGAAGCCGCAGCGGCTTCCATCTTAAATAACACAAATTACTTGTAAGATGCCACTGGTCTGTTACTAAAGCTAAAATTTCCATTTCCTTATTCGCACGACTGACCAGGCGTCCTCCCCCGGCTCCACATTCTTACCGAGTCAGGAGGTCACTTTCGGCAGGCTAGTCTGTGCACTGCCTGCTGGTGTGACAGCATTCCTGCTCAGATCTCGGAGACCCAGGGACTTTGCAGTGCTCTAGTAGCTGGGAAGGTTGGCCTTGAGGGCCTGGCTGGGTTGGGAACAGGCTGCCCCTCTTGAGAGCCTGAGAGCCCACGTGGTCCAACATGAGACCACAGAGCAACGTTCAGGCCCTGCCTTCTACGTTCCACACACTCTTAGTATCTGACAGATCCAAGACCAAGCATGTCAGCTTCCACATAGCCAGGTATAGGAGAGAGGTGCCCATGTTTTCATATAAACCTTTTACTGACAGGTAAACATGCGTATTTCATAAAAAGTGCAATACCATTATTGTTCATCTAAATGAGTTTTCACCTACAGCGCTCCTGACCAACCTGCACCCAGATCAAAAAACATTACACCAACCTGTGCCCTTTCTGGGAAGGTCGCCTCTGCCTTAGCTTTGCCTGATTTTGAGCTTTATTAACAATGGAATCGTGCGTTGGATAGAGAGGATGTACATTTAAGATGAAATTTGTTTTGCCAGGGGTTCGGGAGTGTTCCTGAATCTTCAGTTTATTATCCTGGAAATAATAGAGATAAGATGAGTGGAAAGATAGTCTCCTTAGACGTTATCTATCAAGGGTCAAACCAGGCTTGGCACTGACCCACCCATTAGAATTTAGTAATTAAAATGACCATTATGTTTTTATGAGTACATTAGTGCCTTGTTTATTTTTTATCATCAGCAAACGAGTAAATCTCCTAAGTAAATATTCTGGATCCGCGACTAGAAAACTTTTTCTGCAGAGGGCCAGATAGTAAATATTTTTGGTTTTGCAGGACATATGGTCTTTGTCGCAGCCACTCAACTCTGCTGCTGTGATGCCAAAGCTGCCATAGATGATACGTGCGCAAATGATGGTGGCTGTGCTCCAAAAAAGTGCTTGATTTATCGACCCTGAAACGTGAAGTTCCTATAATTTTCAATTGTCACAAAATATTCTTCCAACTTTTTTTTCTACTTTAACCATATTTGAGAGGGCATATTTCTGAGGTTTTTAAACACTGATCTACATTTGCAGAGTGAGCTGAGAACATTTTCTTAGTAAATATGGGCAACATAGTATAACAAAACAGAAACTCTGGCTCTGTGCTCTTGCTGTGTCTCTTTGGAGAAGTTAACTGAACTTCTCTGGGTCTGTTTTATCTTCTAGGGAATGGAGATAACAGGCAGGATGCTTAAGGGATGGCCCCGGGCTGACTGCCCTGGTTATTCATGGGCAGACCCTGTCTGATCAGTCACAGAGCATCTAGGCAGCATCCAGGCAGTGCCAGCTGTTAAATATTGTGGCTCGGTTAACAGAGATCTTCTGTGCACTTTTCCCAGCATTTGCCTGGAATACAGTAATTGTCTTTCTCCTCTTCCCATGGAAGTGGCTTTAGGCGTTCTTGGCAAAGAGGGATACTTTGCTTCTACATTAACTCCCTCTATCCTGAGGAGCTTTTTTGTGTTACAAGTTCAGTATTCCTTGCTTGAAATGCTTGGGATCCAGAAGTGTTTCGAATATTGAGTTTTGGGATTTGGGAAGCTCAGCCTGCAGTTTGTCTAAATTGTATAGTTTCATATTCCCTTAGCAGCCAGTGGGGTACGAGCTGTAACTTCACTTAGCCTGCGTTCAAATCAGATTCTCCATCCACCCTGCTTTGCCGTTTCTGATGAACAGGCTGATTGTCAGAGAACCATCTGCAGTGAGAGGAGAGGAGTCCTGTATTCGACTCACAGCTGACAGCTTTATGGGACACAGGAAGTCAGCAGCAGGGCCTTTGGGGCCAGATGGCCTGGTGGGATTCTAGGTCTGCCATTTCCCAGATATGCATCCTGGGATATGTTACCCTCTCTGTTCCTCAGTTTCCTCGTCTGCAAAATGGGGGGAAATGGTGTCTATCACATAGCATTGCTGTGAGAATTAAGTGAATTAATGTGTTAGAACATCTCAGTCGGTCCAGTCACAGAAGAAGCACTATGCAAATGTTTGCTATCTTTATTTTTTTGTTTTTATTCAATAAATTTACTATTGCATGATTCTGATGCTTGGTAAAGATCGTTGAGGTTCCCAGAAGTATGACATTTAAGTAAGAGAAGTTAGATATTAAATGGCAGATATCTTTGGAAGGGGGGCACATCATAGGTATTATTTTATGATTTGATGATTTTCTATCCTTTCTCAGTGTTTTATTTTTAATAGCTCCTGACATCTAATTCTGAAGCAGCCTTTTAGTATTTGGGGGACGATAAAGATATTAAACTGCAGAGGTTAAGAATGAATGGTAAAGTCTTAAGTTCTTCGCAAAATAAATTTATTCCTATGAAAATTAAAGTGACATCCTGAAAGAAGTCACACCTAATGGTAAATTTCCTTTAGGGAAACATTCTTAAAGAATGGTTTCACATAGCTTTGATGGAAATCAAACAACTCCTAGGTTAATGTTTAGTTAAGTGAAACAAACAAACAAAAAAACTGGTATCCCTTTGCTTAGGATCAGAGGGAAATTATTTTAATTGAGGGGTAATGTTTGATAATGAGAAATAATTCTGTTAGGTGGTAGGATTATGGATGCTAAGTTTTTTCTTTTTTTAAAAGATGGATTTACCTTTTTAAAATAGTTGTGGGGAGGTGGGGAGCCTAAAGCTATTATAGACTCCCTCCAAAATAAATTAACTTCATCCAACTCTGGCATTGCAGAGATAAGCGTCATAAAATAAAGACCCAGAGCCCCAAACCCCTAAGAGGTAAGATTATTCTAAGATGCCAGGAACACAAGTCCGATGAGTGCTGGCATTTTGTACTTTTCGTTTCTTTGGTTGTTTTGGTTTGAGTTCCAAGCAGACGTCTGTTAGGTGGGCAGAAAGGGAAAAAAATCGCATGTGGACGCAGATGCCACGCCCCTCTTCTCTGCCTTCCTCCTGCCCCCTCTTCATCCCGGCTGGGCTTCAAGTGAATCTGTGAGGTGAAGGCTAGTTTAAAACAACAGAAATTAATTTTCTTGGAGTTCTGGAGGCCAGAAGTCCAAAATCAGTGTGCTGGCAGGGTCTCCCCATTTCCAGAGTCTTGGACAAGGGTCCTTCCCTCTTCCAGATGCTGGTGGCCCCTGTTGTTCCATCTCAGTAAACTTTACTGAGTTTGCAACTTGCTTTCCAAGCATCTAAACCATGTGTATGCACAAGACTCTGTGGTTCCCTGGGACAGTTCCATACTTCTATACGTCTTGTAGCCACCAGTCTTGCTTCTTCTAGGGATTGTTTGTTTATGTCCTTGACACAAGTTTTCCCCTTCCTTTTTTTTAGTGGGGGGCATAAGGAGAAGTAGTCCTTTACTCACTGATTGGAAAAAGTCTTTTCATATCCTGGATACTAATTTTTGCTGATAGGAGTTTCAAATATCTTCTGGAATAAAACATTTTCATACGATATTTTTATGAAAGAAAAATGAGAAATAGGGAAGAACATTCAACCTTTCAGGGAAGCATCTGTAAAAGGTCTGTTTATTCTGCTTCTGAGACTAGTTGTGTGTGTGAAACTCCTTACAGTCCCTGTGTATGCACATGTCATCAGGACAAGACTTCCCTTTTTTCTCCCTTTCTGAGTTTTCATTTTGTTTTTGCCTTTTTAAATTATCAGCTATGGGGACATGCCTTTGTTCTTGGTGGTTTTCCATGCTGTCTTGTTTATTTGGAATTTAAGAAATGAATTGCTGATACCAGTACCCAAGCCACAGGTGAACGTGGAGCCTGGCCTCTTCCAGCTCATAGAACCTTAAATGCATATGACTCATAAAAAAGCTCTCAACACGGGGGTGGGGGAAATAATGTAATGAAGAATAATAAAATACATGTATTTAAGAAAATGAAAAAAAAAAAAAAGCTCTCAACACCTACCAACATAGGATTCCCTCCCAAAGAGGAAGCAATCTGTTTTGTTGCAAACCCCACCAAAAAGTTCTTCTCACCAAGAGACAATGACCATCAGTACCCTGGCATATTATATCCTGCCAAACTTTTCTAATATGGATATAGGAATATCCTGTAATAACAAAAGTGATCATAAAGTACTTGTTTGTGTAGATTGTACATTTCTTATCTAATAAACACCTCAGAAATCTTTCTAGATTAATGGATATATTTCCATGGTGTTGGCTTGAGTGGCTCCAGTAGCATTCCCCTGTATCTTAAAGATTCTAAAAGATCTTATCGTTGGATGGTGCTTTCCACCTTTTCCTGAATGAAGCAGCTTTAAAGTGAACATCCTTGTATGTGGATATTTGTGAATATCTTTACTTCTTTGTGGTGAGGAAGAAAAAATCCAAGACCTGGAACTGCTGGGTCAAAGCCATGCCCACCTCTATGACTTGCGGTGTTTGCCACACAGTTGCTCAATATCACGGGGGAAGGACGATGGTCTGGTTCACTTACTTGGAGGGTTCTTACTGAGCATCTTTCACGTGCCAGGTATTCTCTGTGAAGGGGGGTGGATGGTGGTGATTAAGAGGGTCTCGGGCTCATGTGAGGGTGGACACAGAGGCAGGTGGGTAAAGGCAGCAGGGTCAGGACTTAGGAAGCTGTAACGAGGAGGAAGGAGGTCAGTCACCAGTTCAGGGACGTGGATGGCAACTGCCCAGAATTCTCGTGGAATAATACCCACAGCTTCCCTCACATCAGCTTTCTGTCTCGTGATATAAAGTGCTGACCCTGGCTAAAGTGTAGCCCCACCTGTATCGGAGGTGAGTCCCATAACCTGTTGTACTTCAATCTCCACTCTTCAGTTGGGGATACTAATAGCACCAGCCTCTTCGGCCTCACAGCCATGAGATTCAGGCCCCATAACAGAAGGAGAAGCGGCTTGCCAACTGTCACAATCGACGTGCATGTCACATATGCAATATTACTAATGTTGTCCTTGGGGCATGCATCGGACATCAGAGGAGTGACGGCTTTCAGGTTATCGGAGAGAGTGCTGGTCCTGGAATGAGACCTCCCCTGCTGAACCGGAGTGTGGGCAGCACAGAAACCCACCACCATGGCTTACATCAGGGGTCCTCAAACTACGGCCCGCGGGCCACATGCTTCGGTGTGAATTGTATTTGTTCCCATTTTGTTTTTTACTTCAAAATAAGATATGTGCAGTGTCCGTAGGAATTTGTTCATAGTTTTTTTTTTTTAAACTATAGTCTGGCCCTCCAACGGTCTGAGGGACAGTGAATTGGCCCCCTGTTTAAAAGGTTTGAGGACACCTGGAGATCGTCCTCCTCAGCAGAGCAGCACAAGGCGCATCGGGCTCTGCTCTTACACGGACCAGGTTCAAATCCCAGCTCTGCAACCTCAGACAAGGGACTTGACCTCCTGAACTATATTTTCCACCTCTGGGATAGCTGGAGATCCTAGAGTCCTTATGAGAATTAAAGGGAATAAAGTATGTAAAGTGCTCAGACTGGGACTGGACGTAGTAAATGCTCAATACGTGTGCACTTTTATTGTTGTCATTGTTATTATTTACAGCTTGGTAGTCCTTGCAAGGAGGCTCTTAGAACAGAAAAGAATCATTCCCTCAGCCTTCTAGAAGCATCCTAAAATCAAATTCTTGATGTAAAATAGAGTTTTCATTCATCATTCTGGAATTTCCCCCAAGAGCTCCTTCCTAATAAAATTGCCATGCCTTGGAGGTTTTATCATGGGCCATGAGGAGTTGCGTTTTCTGAGCAAGTTTGGGAGAAAGAACTAGATTGCTGCTGTGGAAGACGAGTGGAAGCTCATCACCATCAACAGCCTCTCAGAGTTGCTTGGAGAAGCCTATGTCCAGAGCTTTCTCCCAGACCATCCTGGTGCTGCACCATGGCAGACTCCCCAGGGAAGAGTCCTTGGTTATAAACCTGAACATAACCACATTTACAGGAGAGTGGTCATCTCTGATTAACATATTTTTTAAAATTGTTACTGAAAAAGCAGTTACATTGCTCCAAGATTATCTTTGTGCATCCAGGGCTCTTAGAATGTTAGGGTTTGAGGGTGCCTGTTCTAGTTTTGGGGGCTTCCTATGACACAATATTTTAATGGATGCAGTCAGCATTAGAGGGATCAAATCTTAATTTTTTTTAAGAAAAGACATTATTGGGGAAAAAAAAAAAACCAGGAAGAACATAAGCACATTACATTTCCAAAGATTATATAAATTCATTTTGTGTAAAACTTCCTTCTTTGTCCTTAATTTTTCTCTTGTGTGTCTAAAGAATCATAGGCCTCATCCACATGAAAAAGGAGGTAATGTGACTTTCTCTGAATTGCTCAGTAACTCAGAGACTGGAGCATGAATAGTGTTTCTGAAGGTGCTTTCTAGCCTGCAAGGCAGCTAGTCACTGAGTTATTTATACTAACCCCAGTCCTTTTGTTGTAGGGTACAAACTGTGATGAAATTGAGTTGTGGGACTGGTCTTTTAAATTATTCATAACCAAAGAACGTCACTTCAATTCATCAAATAAGGAAGCATTTATTTAGGGTTTAAATGTGATTCTGAGATTTAGCCAGGGCAAGGCTAACCTACCTATAAAAAAGAAAAACCAAATTACAACAGCTAAAGTAAGAGAGAAGTTTATTCCTCGTCATGTGGAGTCCTACATTAGTGGGGCTGCTGTGCTCCACGTAGTCATTCAGGGACCTGAGCTGCTTCCATCAGGATGTTTTGTTATCTTCTAAGGTGCTTCTCTTGTTTGCATGGTTGAAGCTGGGTTACTATTTTAGTACTATGTCTGCATGGAACTGGGGAAAGAGGATGGGGTACCAAAGCTCTGTGCCTTGAGGTTGAGACCCAGAAGAGCCACAAAGCACTTTCATACACAGCCACTGGCCCAAACCCAGTAATGCAGCTATATCTAGCTGTAAGAGAGGCTGGCAGATGGAGTCCCCCAGCAGGCAGATATCAGGTTGAAACTTGGTCCCTGAAAGAGGAGGGACAGGACAACTTGGAGACAGATGGCAAATGCTTTGTCACAGACATAAAGATGTTTTTACTCCATTCTAGTATTTTTTTCTTCCTAACAGAATGGAAAAAGGAAAGCCCTGTTTCTTGAGCTATTTTGATTTTCAGCTCACCTCACTACACATCCCCTATATTCAGAGGACAAATGTCCAGGCAGGCATGGTTGGTGTGAGAGTATGTCTGTCCCATGTCCATGATTTCTCCTGAGGTGGTGCTGGGGAGGATCACCAGCCTTTCTCCCTGTGCTCCAGCCATGACTGTTCCACTAGAGCAGATTCTCAACCTGTGGGTCGCGACCCATAGGAACTTTTAAAGGGCCATGGCATCAGGAAGGTTGAGAACCACTGCACTAGAGTATTTCACGGGGAGATCCAAGAACACAGTCCAAAGACCTCAAGTCACCCACGCCCAAACCTGATTACGTCACCCAGTGTTAGTGATGACAGCCCTTCCTGGCATGTGTGAGTCAGGTGGAATGGCCAAATGACTGCAGGAGGATTTAGAGCCTAAATTTACCAACTCCCAGCCCCTTCTGGATGATGCTCAACAGACCGAACAAAGCTGTAGATTACTCTTTCAGATGGCCTCCTTATTTTTAGATGGGTGAGAAATTTCTAGGACCTGTTTATTTCTTCATTGCTGCCATCTGAATGACTTTAATGAAGGGCAAACTCTGGCACTCCAGGAAAGACGTGTTACTTAGCGTTCTGTCACCTGGCACATTCCAGGAAATTACGGGGGAAGTTATTTTCATGTACAGTGTGTGCTTCTTTCTTCGGGACATTTACACTTAAAATCCCCAAATCCAAGATGATGACTTCCCAGTTCCTACAGAAAGTAATTAAATTATGAATGGAGATAGAGCCCAGTTCCTCTCTACTGCAGAGGGCCTGGGACATCTGGTCATCTTGGACTGTGGAGCAGAACTGCATGGACCAGGTAGAGCCAGGGAATTGCAGGTGGCTCACTCGTCCTCATCCCTCAATTAAGGACTAAGATAAAAACCTTTACAAATCCTCTACAGGTGTTAATGTCTGTGTTAGTTTCCTAGGGCTGCCATAACAAATTACTACAATGTTGGGGCTGAAAACAGAAAAAATGTGTCCTCTCACAGCTCTGGAGGCCAGAAGTCCAAAATCAAAGAATAAAGTGTTAGCAGAGTTGGCTCCTTTCCTTCCATGACCCTCTCCTGGCTTCTACTGGTGGCCAGCAATCGTTCTCATTCCTTAGTCTGAAGATGCATTATTCCATTGTCTACCCCTGTTTTCACAAGGCCCTCTTCCCTGTGTCACCATGTCTCAAATCCCTCTTTCCATTCTATAGAAGAGTGTCTATTATTGGATGTAAGGCCTGTTGGATTTAGATGATCCCATCTCAAGATGCTCAACTTAATTCCATCAGCAAAAACTCTATTTCCAAATAAGGACACAATCACAAATGCCATGGATTAGGACCTGGGGATGTGTTTTCAAGGGGTACATTGCCACCCACTATTATATCATAGCAAACATGCATTAAAGAGAAAGTTAAATCCATTGTCACCAAGTTCCATGTTGTGTTGATGGCAAAGACTTACAGCATAGAGCCTTGGAAATGCCACAGCACATTTTTAACAGGTGGGAAAAGTGAGTTGGCTCATCCTGTAAGGACGGACCGTGGATCACCGCGGGCTGTGCTCATGCTCACGGGTGACCCATTTTGCTCAGCTGTGCGTGAGCATACAGGCTTGCACATTGTCAGCAGCGCTTCCTCAGCCTCTGTAATTAGCTGGTGGGTCCAGCCCTAGCAAGGCTTGATAAGTGTTATTATGCTTCTCGGTGGCACCTTCTGGAGTATTTTCCCACTTTGTACCTTTGCTGTTGATTGTGGTTCCTTTGAGCCCAATAAAAGCAAGATAAAAAAAGCAAGTGAGAACAGGGCAGGAGAAGTCAGAACAGTAATTTACTTGTGTGAAGTTCAATTGGACATGTTTTTCCTCTGCCCTCCTGCCTGTTCAGAGCCAGCTCTTCATCACGTCGTGCCCAGTGACATTAAGCCCTTGCACCTTCCTGTCTTTTTTGAGGTAGTCAGGGTCTTCCCAGCGCAGGATGGAAGGGGAGGATTTTAGTTTCCATCAGATGTTCAGGATCTCTGTAGGAAGTTGAATAAATATGAAACTTAAGACAATTCCTCTATTTGTTTTGAGGGGTGTGACAGTTCAGCTGCTATAGAATAAAATAAATTATCACACAGATTTGAACATGAAGCAGGGGTAGAGTGGCCAGGGTTTGAGGGTAGCACTGATGCTACCTTCTGGAGTCCATCTGCTTCTTGCCTAGGATTCTTTAGAACCAACTGGAAACTCTGGACCAAAGGTGTTTTCTGTGACCAGTTAAACGGATCAGTGGAGGCCCAAGGCCAGTGCTTTGTCTGCCCCTTTGATGTGCTTCCTTGGAATTTGGGCCCTCAGCCCTTTCCTGAAAGCACCATCTCCCTGAGGGCACAAGGAATGAGAACACTGGTCCCAGAGGCCTCCTGTGAATTGTTGAGATAAAACAAGAAATGACAGGCTCAGCGCCTGTAGCTCAGCAACTAGGGCGCCACCCACATACACCAGAGCTGGCAGGTTCGAATCCAGCCTGGGCCTGCCAAACAACAACTACAACCAAAAACTAGCTGGGTATTATAGTGGGTACCTGTAGTCCCAGCTACTTGGGAGGCTGAGGCAGGGGAATTGCCTGAGCCCAAGAGTTTGAGGTTGCTGTGAGCTGTGACGCCACAGCACTCTACTGAGGGTGACAAAGTGAGACCCTCTCTCTCAAAAAAAAGACAAATGATAGGGAGCCTTAAAAGTAAATCTCATTTGTGTTTCTTTTGGTTGTTGAGAGGTAAAGAATTTTTGAAATGGGTCCTTTTGGACATAAATGTACAAGGTGAATGTCCATTCTATCCCTTTTTCTTTTAAAAAAAAAAAAACATTTTTTTCCACCAATCTAGGAATGAATTAACAAACTGTGGTATATGTACACCACAGTTTGGAATACTATTCAGCCATTTAAAAAGATGGAGAGTTTACATCTTTTGTATTAACCTGGATGGAGTTGGAACACAGGCTCTTTCGTAAAGTATCACAAGAATGGAGAAGCAAGAATCCAGTGTACTCAATTCTAATATGAAGCCAGTATTTTTTCTATCAGAATGTGGCTGCCTTGTTGGTGGGAAGACTCCAAATGTCTTATGAAGGAATTAATGATCAAAGCCACAGTGAAATACCATTTCACAGTCACTGGGATGGCATTTCATAGATCAGATCCAGACTCTAGTCCAGTTTTCCAGTGGTGAGACCTCTTGCCCAGCTCTTATTTGCTCTGAAATTATCTCCTTCTCTTTAATCTACATACAGGTATGTCTTTGGATATACACATAGCCACAGAGACAGACACACAGGTACAGTTGCAATCACCAGTTTGTGAGATAAATTAATATTGAAGTTCTGATTTCTTCTTTATATGCCACTCAGACTTTTCCAAGTATATATTTGCCTTAATTGGAAAAATAAAACAGGCTGCTGAATTTAATTGTGTTTTAAATCGAACCTACTGCATATCAATGGGAAATGAAAGATGATTCAGTAAATTATATTCAGAATCAACTCATCAATAATTTGGGAGAGTTTAGGCACTCAATTTTATACCATACATTAAAATACATTTTAGAAGGATGAAAGGGGGGGTTAAGTATAATAAAGTTAAACTAAAGAAAAACCAGGAGACAATAGAATTAAAGAAATCCATTGATTTCATACAGAGTTTTTGACTCTCATAGATAAATTGGCAAAAGAATTCAAAAGAGAGCTCACAGTAGGGGGAATATAATTACCATGCATTCTAGCATTTTAACAAAGACCTTAAAATTAGACAAATGAAGTGCTATTTCTCACATATTTAATTAGCAAAAAGGGATTTTTTATAAATGAATATCAACTGTTGGTAAAGAGAGGGTATCAAAGCAGTATTTTTTCTGTGCTTCATGCTGTTAAGTTGACACAGTTCTTGGAAAGCAGTGTGACCAGGTAAACCAAGAGCTTTTAAACATTTAGGCTATTGTACTCCTAGAAATTGGCTCTAAAAAAGGAATACAAAAGTAAAGAAAGTTGCATACATGAATATGTCCACTGCGATGATAACGTTCCATTGTGAAGGAAAGAAATGCTGAAAGAGAGAGGGAACAGCCTCTAGTCCCCGGCCTGCAGCTGTGCTCCTGAGGCTGCATTCACTTAGAAATTCCAATGCCGCCATGACAGAATTGGTTTGGCGGTGCCTGTGGCTCAAGGGTAGAGCACTGGCCCCAAATGCCAGAGGGTGGTGGGTTCAAACCTAGCCCTGGCCAAAAAAAAAAAAAAAATACTAAGTGAAAAAACAAGGCTTTAAAGTTGTATTTGCTATAAGTATAACTTACCAGAAAAACAGGCATGTTTAAAATTACCAAGAGGATGGTGGTGTTGGTGCTGCGGCAGCCAGCTGAAGAGCCACTGGGCTGGATGACAGGCAAGGAGGGGGACCTACAACGCCCACCAGAGGCTCCAATAGCCAAAAAGGTTGGACAGCTGCTGAGGAGACACCTGGGCCTTGGTGTCTCCTTCACTTTACACTTGGGACTAAATGTGGAACCCCCATTTCCTATGCCTAGGTCAATTTCTTGTGAATTTCCTAGGCCTGAATTCCATGAATGGACTGTCTCCATTCATTGATACACTCATTCACCTTGCCCCCGGCGGAAGGGACTGTATTCATTCATTTCCTGGCCAAGGAACCCATACACCTATATATACCCCGAGACTAAAAGCCTAAAGGGGGAGACGGGGAAAGACCGGGAGAGGAACGGAGAGAGCTTCTCTCTCCCCACTTGAATTCTCTCCCTCTACCAGGAGCTTTAGTGTTTTCTGTATTCTTTTCTGTAAATCAATTCTGTCTTACCACTGAGGGGTGGGGGTGGAGGAAATAATGTAATGAAGAACAATAAAATACATGTATTTAAAAAAAAAAAAAAAAACCTGCTCATCACTGCTAACTTTGTCAGTATTCAGCATAAGAGAAATGCAGTGTTTCCTTTGGTTTTGTTGGAATGACTGACATGAATGTGTCAGCTGCCTGACTCACTGAACAAAATGCTGTGGCATTTCAATGCAGGGAGCACATGTTGGTTAAAGGAAAACCAAAGCCCTTTGTATGCCCAAGTGTTTTCAGCAGAGATTTAGAGAACAGTTAATAAGGCTCTTCCTATTGCTTTCCTTCATTTACATGGAATCAATAATTTTGCTGAAAAAATAAATTAATCAGAAGAATACTCTAAAAATAATAGCAGAAAGTTGAATGCAAAATGTAAAATTGTGAACATATAATACTCTATATTTTCCATATAAATAGGTGAATGGGAAATCAGATAGATGAATAGATAGATGTCTAGCTAGAGCTAGGGATAAAGATTGATTGATTCTAGGTACTTACAGTATCATCATTTAATCTAACCTAAAACAAAATCATCCATCAAAGATGCAAGGAATTTTATTTCAGAATCCAAATGTTGTTAGAATTGACTATAATAAAATTCATTTGCCAAAGGGCTTTTTGTGGTAAACTAAAATGAAGAAAAATATCTTCCCATTTACTAATAGGTCAAGTTCCTTGGTTTCAGTGATCATAATCTATTATTCAGGAAAATGGAGAGAAGAAATTAAGGAGATGAATAAGCCATTCATATATAGAGGGGTTTACAATTAATAAAGTTTTGTAGTGGTACTTGTTTTCTTTTACACAGATACCATATAATGAAATTTGTGCTACCTTTAGGCAAAACTGAAGCAGTGGAAGAAAAATGTAACATAGAGTTTTGTCAATATAAGAATTTTAAAATATATTTACTTCTTTAGACTATTTTGTGACCATATGATTGCAATCAATAAAAGATACAGATCCCACGTGTTCATTTTCATGAGTTACGATAATAGTGTACCCCTGTGTAACCAGCACCCTAAACAAGATATAGATCATTTTTGTCGCCCTGGAGAGTTACTTAACATGATTTTTTATTCAGTTTTTACACTGCAGTGGAAACCACTGTCTGATTTATACCAAAACTCATTTGTTTTGCCTGCTCTTGAATTCTTATACATTGATTCATTTGCAGTGTATAGTCTTTTTTGTCTGACTTCTTTTAATCAACTTAAAATTGTTAAGTGCCATGCATGGCATTTCATGTGTCATTAATTAGTTTCTTTTCATTGCTGAACTGTATATCATTGCAGTAATATACAAAAACATATCAATCTATTCTCCACTTGATAGATACTTGAGTTGTTTTCCATTTTTGTTCATCATAATTGAGGCTGCTATGAGACTTCTTATGTAAGCCTATCCATGGACATGTGCTTTATTTTTATTAGATAAATAGCCTGGACCAGAATTGATGGATCATACAGTTTAATCATGTTGATGTACGTGTACCTGTGTTTAACCGTGGAAGAAACTGCCAAGCTATTATTTAGTGGTGCTGTACCATTTTATGTTACCACCTGTAATCTTTGAGAATTTAAGTTGTTCTGTTTGATAACCAAGATAATGACCCCCCAAAAAAAGATATGTCCTAATCCCCAAGCCTGTCAGTTTGTAAAAAGGACTTTCCAAATGGGATTAAGTTGGGGTCTTGAGATGAGAGTGTTATCTGGATTATCTGGTGAGCTGAGTATAATCAGAGTCCTTATAAGCAGAGACTAGACACTCTAAGGCAGAAAAGGATATGTGACGATGGGGGCAGAGACAGAGGACAGGGAGAGACATAGAGAGTGGAAGATGCTGCCATGATGGCTTTGAAAATGGAGGAAGAAGCCGTGAGCCAGAGAATGAAGGTGACCTCTCGAAATAAGGATAGGTAAACAGGGACTCCAGAAGGAACCCAGACCTTCCAAAGCCTTGATTTTAGGAATTTCAACTGCCTGAACTGTAATATAAAAACGTGTTCTTTTTCAGCCACTAAGTTTGTGGAAATTAATTACAGCAGCCATAGGAAACTAATATACTATTCACTCTTGCCAGCTTTTGGTGTTGCCAGTTTCTTTAATTTTTGCCATTTTAGTGGGTGTGAAAGGGTTTAGCACTATCATTTTCATTTGCCTTACCTTAATAACTCATAAAGTTAAATATATGTGCTCTTTGGGTGTTTATGCATCTTTTGCTGTGAAGAATTCTTTTTCAAGTTTTTGTTCATCCTTCAACTGAATTATTACTTATCCTGTTGTTGCATACACAGTGGACCCTGGAACAACACGGGTTTGAACAGCTTAGATCCACCTCTATGTGGATTTTCTTCAGCCTCTGCCCCACCCCTGAGACAAGGCCAACCTGCCTTCCCGTCCTCCTCCTCAGCTTACACAACGTGAAGACCCCAAGGATGACGACCTTTACGATGATCTTCATAGTAAATGAAGTAAATATATTTTGGCCCTCTTATGATTTTCTTAATATTTTATTTTCTTTGGCTTACTTTATTGTAAGAATACAGCATAGAACACATATTACAGACAAAATAAGTATTAGTCAACTGCTTATGTTTCAAGAAGGCTTCTTGTCAACAGTAGAGTAATAGTGATTACATTTTTGGAGAGTTGAAATGTATATGCAGATTTTTGAATGCACAGGGCGCAAGTACCCCTAACCCCTGTGTTGTCCAAGGGTGAACTGTATTTTTGATGCAAGTTCTCTGTCAGATGTACATATTAGATATTTTCCAGCCTATTGCCTACCTGTTCGTTTCCTCAATATCATCTTCTGATTGAAGTGTAATTCTTAGTGTTGGTGAATCCCAGTTATGTGTTCTTTTCTTTCATGCTTACTGTTTTTGTGTCCTAAGAAACTGTTCCTTACACATCACTGTCACTAATTCTCTTTTGTTTCTTTCTAGTAGGTTTATGGTTTAAATTTTTGCCCTTAGATTCACTCCAAATTTATTTTTATCTGTGTAATGATAAAAGAATTCAGATTCTTTTTTCTTTTCATTGTGTCAATACCATTTATTAAAGTCTTTCCTTTACTCATTGAATTTACTTGGCACCAAATTACTAACTCTTGACAAAAATAAATGACCTGTAAGTAGGTAGACAAGAATTTTTTTATTTTATAGCAATATGAATGATGCCAAGCTCACACAGGACTCGTTAGAAGCTAACTAACCCTGTTTATATCTGAGTATATGCAACAGATTTATTATAGCCATTTTAAAAATAGGAAACATTTAGATTTCCTAAAACACACAGATTAGGACAGAGAAAGAATATGGCAGAATAAACTGTATCTTTTGGACCAGGTGTGCTTTTTCTAGGTGATCTTGATAAAGACCAGACACAAACGAGAAAACTTGATGAAAAGCTATTTGTGATGCTGGTGGACATCTTAGCTTTTGAGTCACTTTTAAATTATAGAATGAGATTATTTCATAATTGTTCATAATTCCTAAAATTCTCATCTGCCAGAATCGTAAATTGTCATTATTGTTAAGGATCTGTTTAGTATGTTTGGAATGTTTCAGCAAGTGCAGAGGTGCCAGGTGGTTAAAATTCAATCCATGGAGCTGTCGCGCTGCACATTCTTGGATTACACCTTAATGGGCATTTTCCCACCTGTGTAGTTCCTCTGTTTCACCTCTCCAGGTTCATATTTCACAAGCTCCTCTAATTACAGTATTTATTATTGACCTCAGGCAGAAGAAGTTTGAAAGAATGGAAAGAACATATTCATTTTGTCTCCATGGACAGCAATTTGCTGCGCTATTATTCTGGGGAATCCCAGTTCATGGGAAATCTCATAGACAGGCTTTTGCCCTCATTCTAATCAGCTGCCTGAACTGTATATATTTCCATTCCTTGGCATTGTCTATTTCTTGTTTCAGAAAACTGTAATTTTGCAAGATTTTTCTAATAATTATCTGAAAGTTTATTACTAGTTAATGAGAAAGTTTTGTCACTTTTTGTGTCTTATTATTCTGCTCCATTGTGTCACCGGTTTGTTAGTTTTGTCTACCAGGTTAAGGATCTATGAAATTTGGATAGTGAAGTGCTCTGATAGTCAATGTTAATCATTGCTTTTAACAAATTCTACTAAGTCATGCAGAACCATGATTTTTGTAAATAAAAGCTTTTGCCTGAGTTACAGTGATCTCAATAACAACCCCCTTTTATTTTATGTGTGAATATAAAGACCAAAAACAAACAAAAAACCTGATATTATCTCTATTATCGGACATATATGCAACTAAAACAAACTAGTTAAATTGTTTGTGATCTTTCATTTTTTTGACTGAAAGGGACTGAGTTTGCTGTCCAGAGAAGCCACTAGGGAGCAAGAACAGTCAAGCAGATAAACTTATCTGGAGTCAAAGGTCTCAAAGAAATTGTTGCTTCCTGTGTGTGGCTGACAATGTCAGGGCTCATAGATTTTCCTGGGGCTGAAGTCAGAGGCAGTTGCCTGCCATCTTCAAAAGACACATTCATCATACTGGCTGAAGCATCACAGACTTGCCAAAGTATCTGTGATTCAAATGTGACCCAAGCAAAAAACAAAAGACAAAACCAAACGAGATACGTGCACTTTCCCTAAAGACTAAAATAATGCTTAATTTATTAAACTGTTATTCTTCAACAGTTCTAATAGTTATGGGACGAAATACAGTAACAAATCCTTGTCTTCCTGGTCTTTCTGTTCTAGATGTGTTTACATTAATTATACCACTTCAGTGAAATAGATTGTGTGTATAAAACTGAGCTCAATACCTTTGTATGTAATATAGAGAGAATGAAGTAATATTAAAATAATTATCAAGGTGAAATAAGTGAAAAAAGTAAAACAAGTTTGGAAAAATTACCCATATGTTTCAGACAAACTGAAGCTTGAATATTTATTCAACAGTTGACCAACCTTTGAGTCATTAGCTATCTTTTAAATGCCTTGGTTTTAATAATTCAATGAGTTATTGAATGACAGTGTTTAAAATAGTGCACTGGGCACTACCATTAGTCAACAAAAATTGCTATTTATCCTTATTAATAATAAAATAATACTTGTACAACTTCTTGCTATGTTTAAATACATGATACATTGAATTGAATCTACTTGAAGCTTATTATTGTCCTTATAATACTTGAATATATTCTCAGGAAGCTGTAAAAAATATATTTTTAAGAAGTAGATTTACATGCAGCCACACTGTCTTCTGATAACATACTCTTTTGGTATATAATTAATCATATATTGGCACCAGTTTCATCCTTACTCAGAATCATGAACATTAAGAATTAGAAGAGTGTCCACTTCTATACTTTCCCTGCCAATTGCTATCTTGACTTGTTTTATAATGCCTCTAGCTTAAAAACAAACAACAAACAAAAAGAACAAAAACAGAAAAACCAAGAAACTCACATATGCTCCGAGGAAAGTCTGTGCCATCATTATATGGGACCCACATTTTCACACAGACCAGAAATCTCCTCCTGGAGTTTACCCATCATTAGCTATGACATACAGCACTTGAATACTCTAGACTCATGTGTATGCTAGGTTAAAAATGAGTGGCTTCAGGAATCAGTAGTACATCACGGTTCTAAATTCTCTCATCAAGCTGCTTATCACCGTAAAACATTTCCATCTTGTCTTTATCCCTTTAAAATGTCCACGCTTAAAACTGATGTGAATAATCTAAGTTCTTGTGATCCTATTATTTCTACATATATTATTCTATTTTTCAAAAGATTCAAATTCCAGTAAATTAGTTCGCTTAGATTACAATGCTATCAAAAAAGCCCCTTAATTGTCCTAAGTGATTCTTCTAGTTAAACTATGTCTCAGTAGACACCATCCCGTTGTTAACAAATTCAGGCTTAATTACCAACCAAAACTATGTGTGAAGTCTATTGTAAAACGTGTATTGCATCTTTGTGGAAAATGCGTACTTGAGCAAAATCCGTATTTATGTTTTCTAAAGAGAAAAAATTATGAGGATTTTCTTAGATTCAAAATCTATCAAAATTCTTAAACTACAAGGTATAATGAATTAAAAATTTAAGAATTAATTCATGTCAACAGCAACACATTAACATAGATGTAACTTAATGTTAAAATTAAATGTAATCCTTTTATAGTTTAGCAGTTTTTCAACTGGGAAAATTATAAATAATAATGGAAAGCCTAGGATAAATTTTATATGTCTGTCCTAATTTCTAATTCTTTTCTGTTAATATGTAATTATCACCTGACTTGTTTTCTGTATTGGCCATAGGTCATCCTTAATTGAGAAATAATCTCTGTTACATATAGGAAACTATGGGGGCCTTACTATAAATATTAACTAATTTGGAACAAATAGTAAATAAATGTTCAAAGGATTTTTTTGTTTTGGTAAAACAATGCTGCATCCTATAGGGTTAAACCCTTGGATAAACAAACACAGAGAGACCAGTGTTCTTTGAATTGATGTACATCTTTAGGCGAGCATCTTGAGAATAGATTGCATGGCCATGGACACTGGACTTTTAATAATATGGTATTGTCTGAAAAAATGGTTTGGGCTGCAAAACAAGACAGGTTTTTTCTTCATCCTCTGTAAATGCTATGCCTTTATCCTCAGAAGGCAAGCTAATGGTATGTGAAAAGGCTTCCAATTTTTCACTCAAAACAATCATGTAGAGATAAAAAAGAACAAGCCCTCTTGGAAACCCATTGTATATCATATCACAAGTGTAAAATGCACACGCCTTTCAGCTTCATTCTCAACAGGATGGGCTTGTGTGGCCTTGAGGTTTATCATGCATTGTGGGTGGGGAATCACAATTAAGAATGAGCACATTTTCAGCTCTTAAAAACCCATGTAAGGAAAATTTAAAGCAAGTTTGAATTAAGCAGCAATAAATCAGGACTTCTTTACCTGATAAAGCAGCAATATATTTTATAGAGCCAGGTTCTTCCACCAAGCAGAAAAGGGTTTCCTCAAACATTGCTCCTAGAATTCATGCTCCATCTCTCTTTAGAAAAGTGCTTATCTTCACTATCCTGGGAATACCAATCTTGCAAATCTGGCCCTGTGTGAATACCCATATTAGTGCACTTTGGCTTCTTGAAAGAGCTACCAAAATTTTGGCTGTGGTATCTAACTACAAACTCAACAGCTAAGAAAATTATCAATTTATCTCTGGCACCTTTTAACTAATTGTCATCAATGGCATTCATTATGTTCTTACAAAATATTTGTTCTTCAATATATCATTGCTTGTAACAGAATCATGGAATCTCAGGTTGACAAAAAAGTGCAAAACCTACAACGTGTGGGAAGCACTTTTGGAAAGAATCTTCATATCCAGAAACTCATTGAACCGCGGGGAAACCTTTTTTATTTTGAAGGAAACCATACATGCAGATAACCTCTTTCTATTTCTGCGTCCAATTCTTTTATTTGAGACTGTAACAAAGTTTTCTCTGTCTTTTATATGATGAAACTTTCATATTTAATGTATTTCTCTTCCCCTACCTCATCTGTAAGTTATCTTTATTCCATCTTAACCATCCCCAGATTCTTCACTGTGTTTGCTTTTATAAATAATAGTTTCTTTTTGATATTTTGCTTTGTTTTGTGTTTTTTAACTTGTCTTTTTCCTAGCTTTATTGCCATCAAATTGGCAAATAAAAATTGCCTGAATTTCAGGTGTACATCCTGATGTTTAGATATGCATGTACATTGTGAAATGGTTACCACAATCAAGCTAATTAACTTATCAATTACTTCAATTATTTTGTGTGTGTGTGTGTGATAAGAACACTTAAGATCTAGCCTCTTGGCATACTTCAAGCACCCAATGTAGTATTGCTAACTATAGTCACCATGATGTGCATTAGATTGCCACCATTTATTCATCTTCTGTAACAAAAATTGGTACCCTTTGACCAACATCTCTCCACTTCCACCATGTCCAACCCCACCCTTCTTCTCTGTGGTGCTATGAATTTGACTATTTCAGACTTCACAAAGAAGTGAGATGATGCATGCAGTGTTTGTCTTTATTTGTCTGTATGCTTTCACTTAGTATAATGTCTTCCAGCTCATCCACATTTTTAAAAATGGCAGGATGTTCTTCTTTTTAATGACTGAAACGTGCTCTGAAATGCCTTCATACAATAACTAAGAAAATGCCATGAAGGCTATGTTAATCAGTTTGATGAAAA